>JAHKKF010492666.1:0-16592 GCA_019740295.1 Labeo calbasu
TAGTCAGTCTGTTTATCACAACCTTCTGTAAGAATGCTATAATGTCACTCACCGCAGAATACAAAGATGATGTGCTTGAGACCAAAGACAGAGAAGAACCATGAACTGCAAACAGAACAGAACACAAGAGTGTAAAAAATATGTCTTTCTTACTACAGGAAACAACTTACTGTTTTCTAACCAACATCTGCATGACATATAATGTTGCCAACAGGTGGCGCTATGATTATATCTGAACATTGGCCTTTCGATGTGTTCAAGCCAGGACTCTGATTGAACGTGTGAAATTTGAGGCAGATCAGATTCACATTCTATTTCCATGGTGAAACACAGAACTTTGTCAGGCTGCCACAGACACACCCTTTAATGTAAATCCAAATCTTCACAATTTAACATCACAAGGGCCTTTAGTGAAGACTTGACCAAATATAATGTTGATGTCATTAAACCTCTATGAGGAGTTTGTTAGAGCATAAAACATGCCACTTCCTGTTGCCAGCAGGTGGCGCTATGGCTATGACTGAATATGTGACCTTGGACCACAAAACCAGTGTTACCAGTTTAGTTGCATACTGTATGGGTCAAAATATTAAGCAGGCAGCTTAATATTACTTAATATTACTTAGGATATTAAGTAAAGATCATGTTCAAGGAAGATATTTTGTAAATTTCCTCCAGTAAAAATATCAAAACTTCATTTCTGTTTATTAATATGCATTGCTAAGAACTTAATTTGGACAACTGTAAAGGTGATTTATGCAATATTTTGATTTTTTTGAACCCTCAGAGTCCAGACACGGAAACGCCCTTTAACGAAAACTCAAGATCTTCACAATTTAATATCAAAAAGAGCTTTAGATTACACTGACCAAATTTGGTGTTGATAGGTTTAAATCTCTAGGAGGAGTTTGTGTATTTACAATGCCTGAAAATGGCAAAAATGACACAAAACGTGCAAAGAAATAAAAAAAAAACAGACTTCCTGTTGGGTTTCGGACTTCGTACCACAGGACTTTTTTGTGGGTACTGGTGTGTTACATACGTCTACCGAATTTCGTACAGGTATGTGAAACATAGCTCGAGGGGCACTTCGTTTAAATTTTATAGGTAGCGCTTTTGCCATTTTGCCACACCCACTTCTGAAACCCATATCAAATGTAAATTTTCACCACTTTTGGCATGTGTGCAAAGTTTCATGTGATTCATTTTGAAGAAGAAGAAGAATCTGAGCAATTCCAATAGGGTCCTTGCACCACTGGTGCTCGGGCCCTAATAAATTCTTCTGAAGGAACTAACTGGAACTAACCTTCATCTGTGCTGTCCCGGAAGGAGCCTGACCGGCTCATCCCACGTGGCCGTTCCTCCAGTGAGGTGGCACTGCCACCCAAAGTGTGTCCCTCCCCGTACAGCTCAAACGAGTCCTGTGCTGGAATACTGTTGGAGCGGCTCATACTGGTGCTGGGAAGATTATACTGCGACATACTGGTGGGGCTCACTACAACACAAATGAAAATCATTTATTATATAATATTTGTTAATGGAATATTAACAAATGAAGCCATTTCTTTGGGGTTTACTATTAAAAAACATAAATCAGATATAAGTTTACATACGCAGGTTTGAGTAGTGATATTTGCCAGTGTTGGTGCTGGTTGTGCCCGGTGGTGAAAGTGGACTTCCTGTGTCCTGCAGACCTCCAGTGGAGTGAGAACGCAACCATTCCTTTCCTTCCTCATGTGACGTCTGTCTGGAGGACGGCGGGTACCTGATTAGAATTAAACAGGCTGTTTTAGCCACTAAGTGAGGTGATATTTTCCCAAAATGTGATGCCTTTTCATTGTTTTTTGGAAAATAAATTTTGTTCCAAATATTGAATCTATAAAACAGAAAGCACTAAATCTCTGTGATGGGGTGTAAAAATTATCTATGCAATAAAGCTTGATGATAATAACAGCCCACACAGTCTCGCATCTATTGTTATGCAGTAATTGCTTTAGGCAGTGGGCAGTCTTATTAGCATGCTTGAAAGACAGTTTTCCATAAAAATAATGAAGATCATGTGGATCTTCCTGGCTGGACTGGCTCTTCAGTGCACACAGCCTTTAAAGGTATTATTAAAATACCCTATTGTGACCTAACAGCCTATAACTCATTTGCTCACATTGCGACTTAACTGCGAATTCATATGCAAGTTTATCATTCTTCATGACTGCAGATTGATGTGTCTGTTATAGTGGTTTGAACACTATAGTCTGATTTTATTTAAATGCCGTGCTTATCTTTGTGAATATTTAATTGCTTCTTAAGAATACTGTGATGCTTTCCTGCTGTGGTTTCTGTGGCTGTCTCTTGCTAAAAGCGTTAATAAATGGAAGACTGGTGAGTCACACAGTTTGACAAGTCACTGTGGATACAGTATGCAAAACATTTTGCCAACACCGCCAGCTTTGTGGCTCATTGTCAGAATGTTGCTATGCAGTTACTAAGGTGTTCTAAGTGGTTGTTTGGTAGTTATTTAATGGCTCAGGTCAAAAGAGCTCATCCACAGGTTTCTTGATATTCTAGTATTCTTACTTCCGTGTACACAACTATTCGACACGTCATGGTACTCTTGTAAACGTGCAGTGAAGGCTGACACAGAAAATAAGAAATTGTTAAATAAATAAAAGTTATTTTTGTATCTTTGCGCACAAAATATATTCTCGTAGCTTCATAAAAAAAGGTTGAACCACTTATGTCACATAGACTATTTTAACAATAACCTTACTACCTTTCCTGAACGTGGTAATTACATTGCTGTCTATGAAAAAATAGGTTCATTCACTTCAAAAAGTAACAACACGTTTTCTCAAAAAGACTTAAGATTTGAGCTATCATTCATGTCCATAGCACAGTTGGTAGAGGTTGAGGTGACAAAGTTTAGTATTTAGTGTTAGGGGTTTGTTCAGATCACTAACTCACTAATATTTTCCTTAGGAAACACCACTTATACACAGATAAACACTTATGGGTAAGTGACTTGTTACTTGCGAGGTACTTGACAAAGGTGAGAACATAAAAACATACTTTTGAGGACAATTAGATGGATAGTGGTTATATTAGTACCTTAATCCCTTTTTGGGAAGAGTGTTTCTGTCAAGAGGCATGCTATTAAAACAGAAGAAAAATAAGAGTGTTATCTATGACAAACAGGCAGTTTGACAATTTAAATAATTAAGATAAAATCACGACTAATTGATTTTAACATCAAACTAATGGTCCATTATTTCATTAACGTATCATGTAATATGCTTTTTATAAAGCAATCTCATCATACCATTTGATGGATATACTTCACTTACCCCTCAGAGAGGGTGGACTTGACGCTGCCCGTGCGGGTGACTTTTGGCCCATGGTGGTGTGGGAGCGGCAGGTCTATGGACTCTGAGCTTGTGTGTAAACTGGTCATACTGTGGCAGCTCAGTGTGTCTTTACTGCCCGCAGAAGAACTGCTGAGGTTTGGTGGCCAGGGCCGGGCGTTAGAGGGCAGAGAGAGGCCTGACGCCGGACTAGACGCCGGGGAGTCAGTACACAGGTCAGGCGTTTTGCCGTACAGCGGGCTGCTGCCTCCGCTCTGCCCACCCATGCTGCCCAGACTACCTGTTCCTGAGGAGGGTGAATCCAGGCTGGCCTGCCGTGCCAGTGTGCCATGGGGGCTGCCCAGTGCCGACGGGCATTTACCAGAGTCAGGGGTGCCAGGGGAACTGGGTTTACTGCTGGCCTTACTGCCAAACAACCTGTGAAAAGTGATAAGACAAAAAACTGCTCGACTACACTGTTACACTGAATTGAGTTAATGAAAATTTGTTCTGTATCATAATGTAAATGTAACCATGCAAACAAAGTTTCATCACTCAGTTGCCTGCATAACTTCACTGGCCAGCTTTTACTCCTCACACATATTCAAGTCTCCTTTGATTTTGAATCTATGTATCTGCCCTTGGTTATCTCTGTAACAGCCTGAGGTGATGCAAGCAAATCCAGCTATACACATCGGCTTCTAGAGCAGAGCAGCATACCACGCAAAGAAGCTTTTAAATGGACATACCTAATAATACATATTATGAAAGGCAAATTGTGCTCCCTGAGGAGTGTTTCCATATATGTACTTATATGCTATAACCACCAGGTGGCAATCCGACCCTCTACCGTCTCGTATGCAACTATCCTGAAATGTGGGAGAGAGGTGCTGAGACAAGACTGCTAAAGCTGCAATGTGATTTAGGTTCTCAAAAATGGGTTGCAAGTCTAACAGAAGACTCACAGGCAACAGGGAGATACAATGCTAAACACATAACTGAGTAAATTAACAGGTTAATTAAACAACTTTTCACATCTTTTGATGATATGAAGGCTGTGTTTAATCAAACTTCACAGTGTTTTGGCACAAATCTTAGTAGAAGCTAACCAAATTAACTAGTCCTGGTGTACTGGTGAACAAACGTATCACAGTGCAGAGAATAGAAATGGTACGTTCTCACGATAAGTTTGTTTTGTGCAGTAAATCGCAGCTTGTCCCTGTTGAAAAAACAGCATTTATGAAGCATGGTAGCTGGTTTGAGCTGGTTTAAGCTAGTCCTTAGCTTAGTTCAGATTGAGCTGGTCCTGAGCAGGAGCAAGTTGTCAGCTCATGTCCAACTAAGGACCATCTTAAACCAGCTCAAACCAGCTACCATGCGTCAAAACATACCTAACCAGCATATGCTGTTTTTTTCAACAGGGGTCATGAAACAAAATTCTAGGCACATTTAGAAACTCAAATTCACATTTTTACTATTACGCTTATGTCATGGTTGATAAATTTGCATATTGTTGAGCCTATCTCAGTCCTATTCTCACTATCAACACTTGTGGTACTGCACTGGGTCATCCCTTGATCCCCACAGAGAAATCTGGTCCTGAAGCAAAACTAGTTAGGAACCACTGATTTAGATTACATCCTGGTCTATTCATCAGAGCATTTGTATGCTGCTGAGAAGATTTCAGGTTGTCTAATGGTGGCTGGAAGTGTTACAAGAGTGAGACAGAAGACTATGGACATGACTAAGCCAATGAGCTCTGTAATCTATCACAAAATTTCCTGGATCTCCAAGGTAAGGCTAAACTCATTGGCGAACCAATTCAGCAGTGCAGTGCAGCCTGAGGCAGCTCACATACTAAGGAAACATGCTGGAACGCTTCCTCCGCTCGGGGCCAAGAGGTCACGGCATCACGGTTTGAGCCAAACCACAAAAAGCAATGGTTCTTTCTTACTGTCTGCCTGTGTCCATTTGTCTCAAGCTAATTTGCTTACTTTGCTTTCATATTTTAGTCTTATCTCTGCTTACGTCTGCCTTTTGTCATCTTTGTCTAACTTTTCTTGTCCTCCTATTACCCCAGTCATTTTATTCAGCAAGAAAGTCTGTTACCTGCGGAATGTGGGGGATGCAATGTCTGGGTATTTGGAGCCTGGCTGTCTGAGTCCAGATTGGGTGGATGTTGGACTGGATTTGGGGGAGGTGGACAACCCTGTTCCCTCCTGATCCGATCCTGCAACTTTCTCCTTATCTGTCTGGTTGATGGTGACGGGACTCGAGCGTCCTGATCCTACTTTCCCAGGGTCTCTTCTCTTCGTGCTGGTTGGGGTTCCTACCACCCCTCCACTACCTCCCGCAGACTTGCCGCTAACATTTGAATCAATGCTGCTAGAGCTAGAACGATGCCCGCTGCGGCCCACCACGCTGCTTCCCCCGCTAGACGACTTTGCCGGTCTAGGTAAGGAGCGATACTGGAGTGGAACTTTTGAGCCTCCACAACCTAACAAAACAGCGTCGTCCTGGTGTTGAGCACCATCAAGACTTGTCTTCCGCCCGTTGCCGATTGCTGTGCCCTTCCCGATGCCTGCAGACTTGGGTACCTTGCCTAGAGTAGCAGAACCACTGGTCAGAGTGGCTCCGCTGGCTGTGATGAGGGTTCCGGCGGGACCTGGAATTTTCTTAAAGCCGAAGGAGCTTGTGGTAGGTGGCCGACCAATGCCTGAGGGTGGCTTCTTTCCTTCATCTCCGCTACTCTTGCCCGCATCTGATGGTGAGCGCTGGATGCTTGGGCTCTTAGATGGGGTCTTGCCTTTCTCAGATGCTTTGGCATCATCTGTTTTACCTGTCAGCACAAAGATGCTTGTTATGGCACTGGTACCTTCTGTAAAGGATTTGTTCACTTACAGAACAAAAATTTCCTGATAATTTACTCACCCTCATGTCATCCAAGATGTTCATGTCTTTCTTTCTTCAGTCGAAAAGAAATTAAGGTTTTTGAGGAAAGCATTCCATGATTGTGGACTTCAATGGGAATCAACGGGTTGAAGGTCCAACAGCATTTATGGTTGAAAAGTTTTTTAAATAAAATTATGATTGTTTCCCTAGTTAAGATCTTTATTCCTCAGCTGGGATCATGTAGAGCCTCTTGAAGACCCACTGAAACTGCAATTTGGACCTTCGCCCCGTTGGGTCCCATTGATGTCCACGATATGGAGAAAAATCCTGGAATGTTTTACTCAAAAACCTTAATTTCTTTTTGACTGAAGACAGAAAAACATGAACATCTTGGATGACATGGGGTGAGTAAATTAACAAGAATTTTTTATTCTGGAAGTGAATTGATCCTTTAATCATTCAATGCTGCTGGCCAAGGGTGGCCAATTATTGCACATTTTTTGTGAATAATTTCACAATCCAATCAGTCATCACCGATACAATGCAAAGCCACTCTGCCAAACACTGCTGTGTTTTAGCCAATTGGACTTTTTTGCAACTCAGCAAACAGCACAGTTAAGGTACTTTCGGCCAAAATGACTTGTTTCCTGCTGAGTATCCCAAAGAAAAAAATAGCTTCAGTTCCAAAAGTTGGCTGAGATAAATAAAAAGACAAACACTCAACAATCCCTTAAAGTTACCAAAAAGCCTCTTCTCTTTTGATTTCACCTTCTTTTTGAAGCTACAGTAAGCAATTTTCTGCAATACCACGCATAAAAGGTCCCCTACTGACAGATATCACTGAAATTGTGCAGCTTTTGGTTTTGTAACCAGCTAAAAGGAATCCTTTTTCTTTCATGCTTCCTTGAAGAAACTTGCGGATTCCATTTTAAAAGTTCTTTAGAGAACTGACATTTTGAAAGGGTACCTAAAGGTTTTCTAAAGGGCCTGAGGAACTGCTTCTTTTCATTTTTTACAACATACAACTGTTTGAGAGTTGATACCTGGTGTTTTGAGAGAGGTTGACGTGCCTTTGGTCCGTGGTGGCGTGATGCCAACCTGGGCACTCATGCCCCTCCTCCAGGAGCCTGTTTGAGACATGGACAAACCTGTCTTCTGGCCAACATCCTCACCCTGACATGAAGAGGACGCGGATGAAGTCTTCCACTTGTCCATCCCTGGCTCCATCTCTTCGTCAACCTTCTTCAGATCCTCAGCACCAGCCCAGCTGCTAGCATCCTGCTCGGTATGTCTGTGCGTATCTTTATTTGACTGCGAATCACACAGACACACATATTATAGTTCACACACAGAAATCTCACTTTGGCAGTCCATCTGACAGATGGCCAAACTTTTCTTACTAGCCAAAGCAAAACGTCCAAAACTCTCAGTCTGTTCAATCTGCTGTGGCCTACTGACAGATTGCTGATACAAAGCTATTTATAAAAATGTGTGTGAGGGGAACAAATGCATATAACTAGAGTGTATGCACACCTGTGCTGCTTTGCTCTTGCGAGATGAGATGCCAGAATACGTGGGAGGATTCAGATCGTCAGTGCCGATGTTATCCAAAGTATCACTCAAACCACTGCTGACTGAACTGCTGTCATCCCAGCTGTAGAGACAGAAAGAGAACTGTTAAAAACATATATAACCTTATAAGCAGTATAATGGGTCAGGTTGTTTTGGGTTTGCTTTCCCGGTGTTTTCTTTGTTACTATAGGTTGCCAGCTAATTATTTTTTGTCATTTCCCCGAGACAAGATGTAAAAATTGGGGGCTCGTCCGGGATATTAATGCTGTTACATGAATAAGGGCTTCACATCCCATACACATCCCAAGTATGACTAAACTCATACTTAATATAAACAGATGGACCAACATACATTAGCTGACAAAGTTAGGACATTATTTGTCTGATTTATGAGCATTCTGTGCCTTGTGAACATGTCACATTCATGCTTTGTTTGGTTTTTAAGGTTTTATCATTTGGAAATAAGAAGAGAAAGTTCATCCCCACAAGGTTTGTCTTTGACTAGACCTTTCCAAACATTCATCACAAGGACCAGAGGTGAAAATATGATTGCAATGCATGTTCATTCATATTTCAAAGCCTGCTATTGTTGACTCACTGTCACCATCTTATTCATATTAATGTGCTTAATTAGTCCTTTCTCCAGCTTCACCACTTCAATTCTCATTAACTATTGACAATATTTTCCCCCACTCCTTACGTTCTCATTCCTCTCCATTTACCAGACCGCGTCTAATTAATGAAGGATATTAAACAGTAGCTTTGACACCCTTGACTTTGTTGACCCAGATGAAAGTCCTAGAGGAAAGTCGGGTGTGACTGCATATGAAGTTATTATTACTGCTCAAGCGGAATTGGACAGACTTGCGTAACATGACCAAGTCAACTGCAAACTCATTTTCTGTCTATTACACCAGATAAATCATATGCTGTTATTTATCGCCTACTGTCTTTCTCTCGTGTGATCATGTGTGCGCATATGTCCTCACATTTAATGAATTCTTCAGATCTGAGATACTGTGTTCAACTCTCTGATGACTGGTGCCTGTTTGCTTTGGCTCTACGGACTGAATTGACAGCTATAGCGACACAAAATCCATTTAGACAAGACAAAGAGAAACATCCTGGCATTTACAGACATCTTCTGACATAAAAAGAGATCACTGAAATATTCAAACCTCTTTCCTGATGTCAGTATCTACAGTTCAATTATTCATATCGATTCTAGGATTCTGAGTAGTGCTTACAGAACAGTGTTGGCATTGAAAATTCAATACATTCACGTCCACCCAGGAGACGTGCTTGTCCAGGACGCTTCGTCATCTTCTTGAAATGTCTGAGGAGCTAGTAAAGGTTCTCTCGACTTTTCTAATGTATGCAGGACAGAGTGAGAAGGAAAGAAAAGTTTGAGAGGCTGAAAGCGACTGGATAATAATTGTGAGAGACCCCGCAGGGCTCTTAACACCAGCGTGTGGGTGTTTCTGAAGATTCCAGCGTTAGAAAGAGGCTCGGTGGGTGCGAGTATGTGCGCAATCACTCTAAAAATATCAGTATTGATTTTTCAACATCCTTGTTTCTCCCTTATTTAACTCCAGGAGCACTTGACACATTTAGTTTGAGATCTGATACTGTTATACAATAAAATGTAAATTAAAGATTAGAGATGGCAAACTTTAAAGGCTATTATACAACAGATCGTTTTCTTAAATCTGATTGTTAGACAAATTAACTATATCACTTGGCAGATACTCTCACTTGCAATCTTCCCAGTCAATTCAAAGATGCATTAAAGTCTATCAATAACATTTACAATCGTAGTGCCTAAAACTTTTGTTTAAACTACGCATTAGCTGGAACTTTTTAAGAGTGAAATGACTTCGGTGTCTAGTGGCTTGACACACATTAGCAGCTAATGCTTTAACACCTGAGTAGAGTTATTGACTTGTTGGTGCTATGGCAGTCCTGAGTTCAGATGAATGTTAAATCAAGCTTATTACTGCAAACTGAAGTGTTGCAACAGAGCGCCTACACAAATCAATAACCACCAAACGCTATTCCAACCCAGCTGACAATTTCCTAATATGCACTCTGCTGAAACCTTACTCTGCCTGAAAGCTTTCTAGGGCTTTCTGGCCCTCCCACATTGTAACAGTAAACATCTAAAACTGTGGGACTCAAGCTTAGGTGGGCATCCTTTGCCAGAGGGATACTTTTTGGCGAGGGCTCCGTGGTTAAGGTCACCTTGACAGTCTTGTTTCCACACACCCTTGTCCCTGCTGAGCATGCCCACTGATTTGAGAGAATGACATCAGCAGGAAAAGAGCACAGTCACTGTTATGCAGCCAGAATGGTAACTAAAGCTCTACTTTAATAACTCAACTTCACAGAAAAATTATCTAATTTTGGGAGTGCGTGTTAAAATGTCTTTTGGGTTTGACTGTTTCATATTATTTCCTAATATCTTGAATTGTACAAATTAATGCTTAGGGCCATGGACAGCATTTCAAATACATATTCCTGGTAACTGACCATGAGAAATGAACTGTGACAAATGTTATATATTTCAAAGCACATTGTCAATGATGGCAAAATGAGCTGAAAATGAGTTCTCTTTAGTGCAGTTTAAGATAACATTACATGGCTCACCATAATGCAGAGTATGATTTGAACAATTTGACTGTTTAAAAGCATTATCTTTTTCTTTATGTAGCAATTGCTGTCTTCTTATGCTAAATCGGCAAAATATAATTGTTTGTTCTCCTGAACACATGGGATATCAATTAATCAATGAATGTTTTAATGAAGCAGTGAATCATTACCTCAACATTTGGCTTCTTAGACTAAAATTTGTCATAGTTAATTTAGCAGAAAAGTCTTGTCAGTGCATATCCAGGAAATGGCAGGAAGCTCCGCCTCCACATACAGTTAGACAAAATGTCCATATTTATGAGTTATCCACTGCTGTTTTACTGGAACATGCATGCTGTCTGTTCCAATTATTCTTATTTATAGGGAACCCTGTGTATTAAGACTGATAGGCTTAGGATAACGTAAATGATGTCTCGTACTGAAATATGTAGTAGAAAACCCATGAAAGATTTACATTACTTAAAAAATCCACATCGTTTTATACTTATTTTGGATTATGGGGTACTTATTTTGGACTATGACCACAGCTTGTAAAAGAGCTTACAGGAGGCAATGGATATAATCGTACGTTTAAACCAAATGCCATACCAACGATTTTCCCTGCAAGGAGTCTAAATAACTGGTTATCATGTGAAATCCATGCTGAGAAAGTCTTTTAGCGGCTACGGCATCATGACAAACGTTGGTATGTTTACATACTGCAGGATGGCATCTAGCGTTTCTTGTCTCTGCCTTTTGTAAGCTCTTTCAGTAGCTGTGGTCTACTAAAAGCCTCTACTAAAGTAGAGAGAACAAAGACGTGGGTCTTTAGGTTTTTTAAAAACGTAAATCTTACATTGGTTTTCTACGACATATTTTACCATTGGTTTTCTACGACATATTTCACTAAGGGACATCTTTTACATTATATTAAGCCATACAAGTCTTAATACACAGGGTTTGCTTTAAAATAAATTGTGACTGTGGCCTCTTGTGTAATGTAGGCTGCTATGCATAAAAATGCCCGTGAAAAAATGCTATGCTTATATGCTAAAAGCCAATACAGGTCAAGTTATTAATACAATCTATGCACTAAGCTGTGTAAGAAGCAGCTGACTACTACAATCTGGTATGCTTAACTGGGACTGTACAACATGATTCCACTGTGATTCAGTGTACAGTTTTTATAACAACAGTCAGACCTAACGTTGCTAGCGAGATAAAGACCCCAGAGAGCTGCCCTAGAAGCTGTATGGGCTGAATATTTTATTCTTTCCTGTGCTGTTGTGTCTATGACGGGACTGACAGTAGGACCAGGGTGACGTGCAGTCTCTGGACTATGTCCTTAGACACCGGTCCACTCATGACAGCAATTCTAGCCGGAGAAAACACAATCAAACTGTCTGCAATGTTTGCCTCCACTTGTGTCTTATTGAAGAAGGTGTCTTTGCTAGTTACAACCCGTCCATAATTCGCATCAGCCACGTTTCTAAGTGTTTCAGACTGTTTTTGATTCGTGCACCCGTGTTTGGTTGGGTGAATATTTTTCACAGATTGTTGTTTAATATAAACGTTTCACAGTATAAGTGTCGGAATTCGCTTTACTTTCATTAAGTGTGCAGAAACGTCCATTCAACCATACAGTAATAGTCTCATGCAATATTCAGTGATGAATGAAGTATGCAACAATAACACTCAAGAAAGAGATTTGTGTCCCATGTGGATCAAGACAAATAAATTTCTCGATCACAAGCTGGGTCCATTGGTCTGTTAAATATGTTTCATGCTATGCGTAATTATGGCAAAACAACATAATTCAGAGGAAATTCCCCATATATATATATATATATATATATATATATATATATATATAGCCACCGGACAATCATTTTCACTTCTACAAATCAAATGAAACCCTTTAACAAGAAGTACAAGAATTCAAAGATTAGCATAAGTCTTAAGGATGCCATTTTAATTCTTTTTAATTCTTCACGATAGCATGTTAATTAATTTCTAAGAAACTAATTTACAGAAACAATGTCTGCTATCCAGTGATCCCCAAAGGGAACATTTACAACATTTAGCAGTTTTCGAATGCTGAAACTGATATAACAACACATTGAAAGCTTTTTCAAATGTTCAGCATGAAGAATAATCCAATTTAACCAAGTAAATCTTGTCAACATACATTAAAAATGAAAACAACCTATTTCGTACTAACCTGAAGTTAATATCTACAGCTTTAACTGTACGTTAAACCAATTAGTGACAGGCCTGTTAGAGTCACCAACGTACCAAAGTATGTTTTAAAATCAGAGTGAGGCGAAAGGGTGAACACTAACTCACCGCCCTGCGATTGATGCTGTCTGGCTGTCTGCAAGCCGCCCATGTCATGCTGTAGCTCCAGGGGAGGAGAAATCAAGAGAAGAAAAGCAAAGGAGAGAGAAAAAAGGAGGGGAAAAGATAGAGGAAAAACGCAACCCACCTGCTTGGTTGCGAAACACGGGCTGGAGGGAAGAGAGCGACATCTCGCCACTTCTTACAGCTCCACCCCACCCCCCACACCTCACCCCTCCCCTGGGCCCATCATGCACTCTGAGAAATGCTTCAGACATCCTCAACCAACTGGGGCGTTGCCAGAAGAGACAGACTCCAATCAAAGTCAGAGTCAGGGTCAAACTTGAAGTTGCATGCTGGGTAACACAAGGGAAATCATACACAGTGACCTTTATGTGCTAAAACTTTTGGAAATACATCCAACTCATTTTTATAAATTCTTAATGGTCCTGACTAAATCAACGCATACAAGATGTGTCATTCAAAGTAAAAGTGAAATGTTCTTTGTACAGCTTAATCAATGAGATTGAATGAAATGGCCTTGCGGAGGCAGAGTATGACAATGTCTCTTATGAAATCAGGGACAGTCAAACGTCACTGGCTTGAGTGAAAAAATGCACCTGACTTCTGCATTGCAGAGGAAACCGACAACCAGCCGCCACAAAACACTAAATCCTCAGTCCTGAGCTTCAGATACACCGCATTACTTCTGGAAATCAATACACTGGCACCACTCAGCGATGAAGAAGCTCTATTTTTCAAACAGACAAACCCACAATCATAGCAGCAGTGAACTGCATTCTGGATTAGTGATTGTATGACATGATATATGTGGAAAGGACAGCTGATAAACAGGATGACTGTAGTGATAGTGGTAAAACAAATCTGTCTAAATGTCCACTGATTATTATTCTGGTGCTGGTGCCCATTCTGGCTCTGTTGCATTTGTTTCTGCTGAAGAAAAGGTAGTTTGGGGCCATTTCAAATGGCTCTGCACTGCCCTCTTAAAGGAGAAGTCCACTTCCATAACAAAGATTCACATATAATGTACTCACCCCCTTGCCATCCAAGATGTCTTTCTGTCTTCAGTCGGAAAGATATTAGGTTTTTAGAAAAAATATTTCAGCATTTTTCTCTATATAATGGACTGCAATGGTGCCCCGATTTTGAACTTCCAAAATCCAATTTAAATGCGGCTTCAAACGGGTCTTATCTAGCATAACGATTGGTTATTTTCATAAAAATAATACAATTTATATACTTTTTAATGTCAAACGCTCGTCTTGTCTTACTCTGCCTGGACTGTTTTTTTTTCTGGTTCATAACAATTATGTTGAAAAACTCCCATCTCATGTTTTCCCTCAACTTCAAAATTGTCCTATATCGCTGTTTTACCTTTTTTACCTTTTTTGTTAAGGGTGTTTAATCTTCTTTGCATGTTCACTTTGCAAAGACTGTGTCGGTACTTCTGCAGCGATGTAGGATGATTTTGAAATCATTTTTTAAGTTGAGGGAGAAAATACGATTGGAGTTTTTCAACATACCCTAACTGTCTTGAGGCAGAATACACCGAGTTCAGGGAGAGCAAGGCAAGACGAGCGTTTGAGATTAAAACCTATTGTATTTTTTAAATGAAAACAACCAATCGTTTCGCTAGATAAGACCCTTCTTCCTCGGCTGGGATCGTTTACAACCGCATTTGCGATCGTTTGAAGCCGCATTTAAACTGCATTTTGGAAGTTCAAAATCGGGGCACCATAGCAGTCCATTATATGCAGAAAAATGCTGAAATGTTTTCCTTAAAAAACAATTACTTCACGACTGAAGAAAGAAAGACATGCACATCTTGGATGACAAGGGGGTGAGTAAAAAGTTAAGTTTCTAACAATGTAAGTCTTTACTATCACTTTTATCAATTTAACACATCCTTGGTAAATAAAAGTATTAATTTCTTTAAAAAAAAGAAAGAAAGAATACAAATTTACTGACCACAAACTTTTAAATGTATATATTGTTACAAAAGACTTCTATTTTAATAAATGCTATGCTTTTAACTTTTTATTTATTAAAGAATCCTGAAAAAGTATCACAGGTTCCAACAAAATATTAAGCAGCACAACTGTTTTCAACAATGATAATAAATCAGCATATTAGAATGATTTCTGAAGGATCATGTGACACTGAAGTCTGGAGTAATGATGCTGAAAATTCAGCTTTGCATCACAGAAACTGTTATTTCACTGTTTACTGTTATTTTACACTGAAATAATATTACAGTTTTTCTGGATTTTTGATAAAAAAATGCAGCCTTGATGAGCACAAGAAACGTCTTTAAAAAAACAAAAAAAAAAACATTAAAAACTCTTACTGATCCCAAACCTTTGAACAGCACACAGTACTACACAGTAAAAAAGAGTCTTAAAATATATAGCTGACTTTATACTGTAGAGTCCTTCGCAAGGGGATATTTATATTTAGAGGTCTTCGGCTTTAAAAAGTTTGAAACCCCATTATATAATGTAGTAATGTAGGCCAGGTTTTTCTGTCTGGGCTCTAATGAAATCTCTTGTTTGTTTATGCGGACAGTGTTTCTGTTTACATCCCTAGGGAAATGTTCAATCCAAATGCTCTATTACTTACTGACTTTGAGCAGTGTTTGTCACTAGTGGAGTATCCTATTAAATCCATTATCTAAACAGATGCACACTGTCTGCATGAAGAACTGAG
This sequence comes from Labeo calbasu, assembly GCA_019740295.1. Lineage (NCBI taxonomy): Eukaryota > Metazoa > Chordata > Actinopteri > Cypriniformes > Cyprinidae > Labeo > Labeo calbasu. The sequence goes on from JAHKKF010492666.1 coordinate 15,495, forward strand.
TATGAATCCTAAAACCCAGATAGTGAAAGAATGAGAAAGAATGGCTTGATTTTTGTATCATTAATTCTAGAAAAATATGCCGAAAGTAGGACATACTTGGAGCAATAATGGCTCAATGATGGTTCTGTATTGATCAGGACCAGCACATCACAAACCTATAATAGTGGCAAAAATAACAGAGCTAGCACATCTGATACAATTGATCTGCAAGGCAGCATCTTAAGTGAAATGGACTTTAACTCAAAACTGATTCCAATGGAAATGTTGCAAAGCTCATGACACAATACACTAACAAGCATTAAAAAAATGTTTTTATCATCACATTGTAGTACTAAATGGAATATAAGGTTGTTTGTAATCAACATTGGATTATAACTCTTACATCGCAGCATAATTTTGCTGCCTACTTTTTGAAAAAGCCCCAAAAAGCCAACTATGTAGGCAGCTGATGTGTACCAGGTTCTAAAAAATTAGATTGAAAGGCACATCAAGGACAAAAGGGAATAGTGAAGTCCTAAGGCAGCACTCTTAAGGGTTTAAGATGCGATAATTACTCTGCTCTTCTGTAAATGCTTGTAGCTGAAGTTCAAAACTTAAAAGTGCTGAACAACAAAATAAGTGGCTGAGTAGCTTTCTCTGTTTAGTTACTTACTTAACATCGCTGGGGGAGTTTAGAGTAGATTTAGAAGTTTGTATACTGAAAATGGAGATGAATCATGTAGAATAGGCTCAAGAGAAAAGAAAACGTTATTAACATGAAACTGTTACAATTGAGGAAAGAAACCATGTGGGTTGACCTTAAACTGTCTAGAGTCATGTTCTGGTTGATCTGGTGGACTTTGATGGATGGTTTTGAATGCAAAGGGAACGAAACACAAACCAAGAGGCAGGCAGGGGGTCTTTGTTTCGTGAGTCCTGGGAACAAGGTTGGATATTGCAAAGTGTTACTGGAGACTTCAAATAGAGAGAAAACAGTCCTTGGAAAATGGTATCGCAAGCACCTATTAACTTTTTAATCAGCAATTTATCTTTTTCAGAAATTTCAATGCACTTCATCTAGATTATGTATTGTTTCTAAATAAATTGGAAATAATGCAA
>JAHKKF010492667.1:0-10271 GCA_019740295.1 Labeo calbasu
CAAGCATGTTAACAGAAAGTTGAGTGGAAGGAAAAAGTGTGGAAGAAAAAGATGCACAACCAATTGAGAGAACCGCAGCCTTGAGAGGCTTGTCAAGCAAAATCGATTCAAGAATTTGGGTGAACTTCACAAGGAATGGACTGAGGCTGGGGTCCAGGCATCAAGAGCCATCACACACAGACGTGTCAAGGAATTTGGCTACAGTTGTCGTATTCCTCTTATTAAGCCACTCCTGAACCACAGACAACGTCAGAGTCTTACCTGGACTAAGGAGAAGAAGAAATGGACTGTTACCCAGTGGTCCAAACACCTATTTTTCATTTTTCATATTTCATTTGGAAACCAAAGTCCTAGAGTCTGGAGGAAGGGTGGAGAAGCTCATAGCCCAAGTTTATTGAAGTCCAATGTTAAGTTTCCACAGTCTGTGATGATTTGGGGTGCAATGTCATCTGCTGGTGTTAGTCCACTGTGTTTTTTGAAAACCAAAGTCACTGCACCCGTTCACCAAGAAATTTTAGAGCACTTCATGCTGCTGTCTGTTGACCAGCTTTTTAAAGATGCTGATTTCATTTTCCAGCAGGATTTGGCACCTGCCCACACTGCCAAAAGCACCAAAAGTTGGTTAAATGACCATGGTGTTGGTGTGCTTGACTGGCCAGCAAACTCACCAGACCTGAACCCCACAGAGAATCTATGGGGTATTGTCAAGAGAAAAATAAGAAACAAGAGACCAAAAAATGCAGACGAGTTGAAGGCCACTGACACAGAAACCTGGGCTTCCATACCACCTCAGCAGTGCCACAGACTGATCACCTCCATGCCACACCAAACTAAGGCAGTAATTAAAGCAAAAGGAGCCCCTACCAAGTATTGAGTACATATACAGTAAATGAACATACTTTCCAGAAGGAAATTCAGTAAAAATGTTTTTTTATTGGTCTTATCAAGTATTCTAATTTGTTGAGATAGTGAATTGGTGGGTTTTTGTTAAATGTGAGCCAGAATCATCACAATTAAAAGAACCAAAGACTTTGAATTTATTTAATACATGAGTTTCACAATTTGAGTTGAATTAATGAAATAAATGAACTTTTCCACGACATTCTAATTTATTGAGATGCACCTGTATATGAGTTTGTTTCTTCATCAGATTTGGAGAAATGTACCATTACATCACTTGCTCAACAATGGATCCTCTGCAGTGAATGGGTGCCGTCAGAATGAGAGTCCAAACAGCTGATAAAAACATCATAACAATCCGCAAGTAATCCACACCACTCCAGGCTATCATTAAACGTCTTAAGAAGTGAAAAGCTGCATGTTTGTAAGAAACAAATCCATCGTTAAGAAGTTATTTAACTAAAAACTGTTGCGTCTGGTTAAAATACAAATCTATAATCCATAATAACGCTTTCCATCTCCTGTTGTCGTCTCACATCAAAGTCCACCCACATATTTGTTTAAAACTGTTTTAGACTATTTTTGATGTAAACAGTGCTTGATCTGTGCATATTTCTCTCCTGATTAAGAGCAGACCACCTTTTCACTGGAGAAAGCAAGACTATGGATTATGAAAACTTACTTGGCCAGAAGCAACGATCTGAAGTTAAAAACATCTTAATGATGGATTGTTTCTTACAAAAATGCAGCTTCTTGCTTCACATTGATGGACTGGAGTAGTATGGATTACTTGTGGATAATTATGCTGTTTTTTCAGCTGTTTGGACTCTCATTCTGACGGCACCCATTCGCTGCATGTTAAATAACTAAATAAAAATATTGTTAAATAGCATTTAATGTTAATGTTCCACCAGGAAATGATTTCAAGATGTTATAAACCTCGCAAATCTATTGACTAGTTGTTCCTTGAAGTTTCTGCAAGGTCTAAAAAAATGGTCACTCGTAGAAATTTCATCCTAAGTTTTTAAATCAGATTGGATCCAGTGATTTCTGATGGCTCCTGCCATGTTTGTATTGACTATGCATAATGCGGTCAGTGAGCAGCCGTCTGGATCTGAGGCTCTGTCTCGGGTAAACACGCGAAGCTTGATTCAGCAAAATAAATTAGATGAAACCGAGGCCAAAAACCTCGTCCCAAAACTCATTAGCCTTAGAAAGAGAGAGAGGAGCTCAGCTGTGAATATGAAATGCAATATCATGTCAGCTCTGACTCTTTGAAAAACACACAGCGAGGGAGAGACATGTGAATACAGAATGCAATATCTTGTCAACAGAAAGTCTCAGCAATCGCAAGGGTGTTAGTTGATGTTTGTTTGTGCTGAACCAGGCATAGATGGCAGTAAGCTAACAGCCAGAAAATGATCATCTGAGCTCCTGTGTAAAGCTGGAGAACATGACTGCAAAGACATGAGGTAGAAGTAATGTAGCTGTATGTTGGGTAATTTACGGCTGTGTCCCAATTCACATACTTTTATTATGCCGTAAGAAAATGTACTACTTGCTTGTCTTTCCTGTAAGTTGGTTTCTACTAGTCTGATGGAAGCTGTATGTACATGTAATTCAACACATAAAGTATGTCATTTAACCCTCATATTCTGGTCATTTTAACCTGGAGAGGATGTTCTTTTTAAAACGAAAACGCTAGTAAATGTTATCACATTGGACTATTGCATTGGAGGTTTTTATCCCACCTTATACTTGTGGTGTGTCCAGCCTGCAAAAATTTTCTTATAAATTTCTTGTTATGCTATATTATCATCAAATATTGGATTCAAATTTGTTGTCAACTTGTTTTCTTTCAATTAGCACAGGTTTTTGTGTTTGTTTAACTGTCTGACTGTAGGCCTCATTGATCTGAGCTTATGCAATTTAGATTTTGAGAGAATATTGACCAAATTATACACAAGTGCAGTTTTCATTCAAAAACATAAATTCAGATCAATAAAGCCTATGATCTGTCAGTTCCAAAAGTAACACAAAAACTTTGCTAATGAAAAGAAAACAAAGATTTAATGCAATATCTGGTGATAAAATAGCATAATGAGAGAATTACAGACTAAAGAGATTTATACAAACACCATTAGGTGTTTTACAACACAAGGGTTTAAAAAAAACCCAACAACTTCACATGTTTGATTTCAAGAGAGTGCACATAGTAAAATGTGACCCTGGACCACAAAACCAGTCTTAAGTCGCTAAAGTATATTTATAGCAATAGCCAAAAATACATTGTCTGGGTTAAAATCATTGATTTTTTTTCTTTTATGCCAAAAATTATTAGGATATTAAGTAATTTGTGTAAATGCATAATTAGTGCACTTTAGCATACTCTTTTCAATTTATAGCACTCTAATTCTAATCTAGCACAATATTTAGAACAGAAAGCATTGGTACGCAACTCATGTTTACACTTGTCATTGACACAAGTCATTGATAAAACGTGAGTGCAAGTATACACTGTAAAACATTTTTCTAAATTTTATTTTTCTAAGATTATTGAAAAATGCTATTTCATTCTTCCTACTTGAAAATTTCATGCTTAGTTTACTGTTACATGGTGTTTCTTTGTAATTACATGTGAAATTTCTAAGCGATAATTGTTTCAAAGTAAATCCTGCACCATGTCTTTTTCCTTGTACATAGGGTTTTTACACTTTCAAGACAAAAAAACAATAAGCTTAACTTATAGTTGTCTATGCATGTTAATAGTAATCTTGGATAGAAGAAAGTATATTAACATTGACAGTATTATAATGTGTCTGCTGGAAGTTTGTGCCCTTTCGAAGTTTCTGTCTCAGGCTGCTGATGCTGTGCCATCAGGCTTTGCACTGCATATATCTCACAATGCAATTTGAATTTATAAATTATTGAAGTGACAAATATTGAGACTCATTATGCAAATAGTATGCGAGAGGGAATGATTAGTATGGAAAACACGTCATGCCGAGGCAGTTGGAGGATACGCAATCCTGACAGACTGGAGCGCATTAGCATTCCTGCAGATACCTGGCGGACTCCACAACTGGAAATACTGTAGCTTTTTGAAATCTGACCACAGGTGGGATGTACTGCTAGTAAAAAGCATGTTAACATGCTAATTCAACTATAAATCTGTTTTATTGTTGCTTAAAATGACCATGCTGGAAGGGAAACCAATTGTGCATAAATTGCAACAGTGCATAACAAGTCAGATTTTAAACAAGATTGCCTTAAACAATTATCAGTGCAAGAATAAAATGTATACAGATCATTTTGACATGCTTTTCCATGCATCATTTGCAATTTTTTACAAAACACATTGTTTCAAAATGGCTTTACAAAAAAATCATCATGTAAATCATGTTAATGTTTATAATGTCTTATTTTTTTGTTCATGTATTATAGTTGCATTTAGCAGATTAGAGCTGGATGATATTAGAGTTTACATTTTTCCGTGATACAAGCAATTATGCAGTTGAAATTTATATTTATACATATGATATAGATATACAGTTGAAGTCAAAAGTTTACATACACCTTGCAGAATCTTCAAAATGTTAATTATTTTACCAAAATAAGAGGGATCATACAAAATGCATGTTAATTTTAGTTAGTACTGACCTGAATAAAATGTTACATAAAAGACATTTACATACAATCCACAAGATAAAATAATAGTTGAATTTATGAAAATGACCCCGTATGTTTCTTGTTTGTCAGTTAAACTGCCTGCTGTTCTTCAGAAAAATCCTTCAGGTCCCACAAATGCTTTGGTTTTTGTGTATTTGAACCCTTTCCAACAATGACTGTGATTTTGGGATTCATTTTGTCACACTGAGGATGACTGAGGGACTCATATGCAACTATTACAGAAGGTTCAAACACTCACTGACGCACCAGAAGGAAGAACGATGCATTAAGAGCCGGGGGGTGAAAACTTTTGGAATTTGAAGATTAGGGTATATTTAACTTATTTTGTCTTCTGGGGAACATTTAAGTATTTTCTATAGCTTTTGAAGGGCAATACTAAATGAAAAAAATATGATATTTAGGCAAAATAAGAAAAATGTATACATCTCCGTTCTGTTCAAAAGTTTTCACCCTCCCGGCTGTTAATGCATCGTTTTTCCTCTGGAGCATTAGTGAGCATTTGAACCTTTTGTAATAGTTGCATATGAGTCCCTCAGTTGTCCTCAGTGTGAAAAGATGGATCTGAAAATCATACAGTCAGTGTTGGAAAGGGTACAAATACACAAAAATGCTAAAAAAAAAAAAAAAAAAAAAACAAAGAATTTGTGGGACCTGAAGGATTTTTCTGAAGAGCAGCAGGCAGTTTAACTGTTCAGGACCAACAAGGACCTCATGAACAACTATCACTAAACAAAAAACCACAGCTGTGGATCATTCAGGTAACAACACAGTATTAAGAATCAAGTGTATGTAAACTTTTGAACAGGGTAATTTTTACAAATTCAACTATTATTTTCTCTTGTGGACTATATGCAAATGTCTTTTATATGAAATATCTTATTCAGGTCAGTACTAAATAAAAAAATAGCATGCATTTTGTATGATCCCTCTTATTTTGGTGAAATAATTGATATTTTGTAGATTTTGCAAGGTGTATGTAAACTTCTGACTTCAGCTGATATAAATAATGACATTGCTTTGTCCCAATGCATTATGGAATTGCTGTCTCTGTCTTCAAATTTGGCCAAAACAAGGTATCAAACCTTCTGAAACAGTTCTGATGCACTGCATCACTGCTTATTTGCATAAAGCTAAACTTTTCTCAACTTTGTTGCATCTTCCAGCGGTCACTGTCATTCACGTCCCTCAAGATCACCCACTCTTCTTGAAAACAAATGACTTCCAGTTGCTTTGTCCCTGCAAAGAGCTGTAGGAGTGAATGTCCTGACGGAAACTCTTTTAAACCTTTCAGCCACGCAGCATGTAAAAAAAAGAGCAAAAGAAAATATCAAGGACGACGATCTCGAAAGTGATTTCTCATGTTGATTGAAAGAATCAGTTTCATGAAATTAGGTGGCTTGTGGGACAATCGATTTCTTTGGCCTGAAGGTGTCTGACTCACCGTTGACGTCACAAGACCTTCATGCTTCACATTTGACGACTCGTGCGACACGTTTGCTGAAATATCTCATCAACAAAAGCGTGCACGCTCACTCGCTTCTATTCATTTTGCGCTCGCACCAAGTTCAAAGCTGCGTTTTGTTGCCGAGTAATTAGCTGACCGAAAGCCATCACTCAGATCTCTAAACAGACGGGGCAGGCGAAGAGAAAAGGGCCGACAGCTCACGCTCTCTCTCTGACAGGAAAAGGGTCAGCCTCGGGAAGGAAACATGATTTATTCAGGCGTTCAGTGTATTGTCGGTGGATTGTGCGAGGCCGGGCCTTTAAAGAGAAACCCTGGGGAGAACACCAGCACTTTTATCCTCTCTCTCTCTCTATCCGTCCATCCAGCTCTCTCATTAAGTGTATCTCCTCCAGAACCGCAGTGAGAAATTAGAGTGACACTATACCGTCCTCTAGGTCACCCGAAGACATTTACAGCATTTACAGGCTCTTCACACACTGTTCCAGCACCTGCATTCGTTACTAAAACACTGCTGATTGACAAAGGACACATTCTTGCGCTTCGCTCTGCTATCTTTTACATTTACATTTAATCATTTAGCAGACACTTTCATCCAAAGTGACTTACAAATGAGGGCATTAGAAGCAATCAAAACAACAAAGGAGTAACATTAGCGAGGCCATGTAGATAGAGAAGAGAAGCGGTCCGAGAGCTGAGCCCTGAGGCACCCCGGTAGCTAAATGTTACAATTTGGACACCTCACCCCTCCAAGACACCTTGAAGGACATATATGAGAGGTAAGACTTGAACCACTGGAGTGCATTTCCTGAGATTGATGTAACTGTTGATCTATAATATGCAACTGCTATGAAACATCTAGTCGTTTTTTCACCACGTTAAGACATCAAAAACAGTTCTGGTCCCGATGCCTTTATTCTGTTGTAACCCTCTAGCACCTAGCCATGCTGTGTGAACTCACAATTATTCCTAGCTTTTGAGAACTTATTTTAACATCCAAAATAAGGTCATTTTGCATCTACACGCCATCTCAAACTTGCATGAACAACACAGTTTTAAGTTGAGAGCCTTTCATCCTGCTCTACCTTCTAAAAAATGTTTTGGCTCAAAAAAAAAAATATATTATAAATAAATATAAACAAACAAACAAATAAAATTAATATAAATAAAATAAAAAGTTCAACCAACAAACTACAATAAGCAAAGTTTTTTTTTAAGTAGGACCACAACTAATAGATATGGAAAGCCACAAAATAAAAAAATAGAAAAAAGGTTATTGCAAACGTTTTAAATTTCATAACTCAGACTTTCAGAATTGCATGATATACTGTAAACGCACAATTCTGACTTTTTTCTCAGAATTGCGTGATATAAAATTGCAATTGTGAGTTATAAAGTCAGAATTGTGAGATATGAACTTGCAATTACGAATTGTAAGTTATTGTTATTTGTTTTTCTCAAAATTGCGTGATATAAACTCACAGTTGCGAGAAATAAAGTCAGAAGTGCAAGATAAAAACTCACAATTCTCACTTTTTTCTTGCAAATGCAAGTTTGTATCTCGCAATTCAGACTTTTTTTCACAATTGTGAGATATAAACTAGCAATTGTGAGTTATAAAGTCCAGTTTTGAGGGCAAAAAGAATTGCAAGTTTATATCTTACAATTCTGACTTAATAACTCACAATTGTGAGTTTACATCACGTAATTCTGAGAAAAAAAGTCAGACTTGCGAGTTAACATCTTATAAATTTAACTTTATAACTTAGGTTATATCATGCGATTCTGAGAAAAAAAGTTTGTACCATGCAATTGAGAAAAAAAGAAATCACAAAAGCTTTAGAAAGTGTAATGCATTAAAACAAATGATTTAATCTTTTTAATCTCACAGAATTGCACAATACTGTAAACACCCAATTCTGACTTTTTTCTTAGAATTGCGTGATATAAACTTGCAATTGTGAGTTATAAAGTCAGAATTGTGTGATATGAACTCACAATTATGAGTTATAATGTCAAAATTGCAGCATATAAAGTCACAATTCTGATTTTTTTTTTCACATTGTGAGATATAAACTAGCATCTGTGAGTTATAAAGTCCAATTCTGAGGGGAAAAAGACTGTTCTCAGAATTGAGAATTGAATTGTTTTATTATAAACTCGCAAGTCTGACTTTTTTTTTATCAGCATTGCATGGTATAAATTCAATTGTGAGTTAATTCAGAGAAAAAAAAGTCAGACTTGCAAGTTTATATCTTGCAATTCTGACTTTATAAATTTCATTGCCACACCATTAGAAAGTATAATGCAGTAAAACACATGATAAATAAATCAATGAAAAAAATTCTAATATTATAATGCATTTTAACTTTGTTTACAATTATTTATTAAACGAACATACTGTTTCGATATCTTTATAATGCATTATACATAAAGACTAGGTAAAGTGTTACTGGTAATATGACTTATTTGTTTAGCTTTCCATCTATTTATCATTTATTTAGGCTACTGTTTCGACAGTTTTCAAGGCAGCTTTCTAATCTTGCCAGTTGTTAACATAGTAATTTAATGTCAGTTAATGTTGACCTAATATAAGTTAATAACAATAACATCACATGATGAATGATTTAAGTAAGTAGTGCACTTTCTAGTCTTTGTTTACTTAAAAGCTTCAGTGAGATTGACTTTGCTTATGCTTTTTTAACTGGATCAAAGGTTAATTGATCGAACACCGTGATTACCTGGGGATATTTTACACTTTTATAAACAATAATACTGACATGCACCAAAAGTGATATTGAGATATCAGTGTAGATACACGCCAAAGTTGATTAACTTTTAGGGGGAAGTCATGCTTCCCATGCAGTCTTAAAGAAATGGCCACTGCTATATTTTTCTGGATGAGGAGGCCAGTGGGAGCTGTATACAGGTTTAACAGTTGTCTGAAAGGCTCCTCAGGGAGGTCAAGCATTTATCTGCACTCTATGCCGGCTGGTGCTTACTGCTGACAAAGCACCCTACACATGTTCTGTCTTTCTGTGCCGTAATATATTTCTAGAAACACTGCCAATGAGGCTAATTACGGTAAAAGTCCTCCACGTGGCAGAGTAAAGCTGACCGCTGGCAGCGCCTGCACACAGTAGATGAGATGAAGCTGTAATCTATGGAAATGTGGCCTCTATTTGGCCGTCTGCTCTATAATGAATTGGAGCACTTGCGGTGAATTATGTTGTTTTGATTTCGGTAATGGCATGACTACAGCGTTCTGCTTGTTTGAGCGTAGAGTAATGACCCAGTAATTCTGGACTGAGCGTTATTTCACACATTTGGACCGGACTTACTGCATTAACTGATGACCTACATTAGGAAGGGGGAATTTATAATGCTTTGAACATAAAAAAGGAGATTCTTAGTTTCATTGTATTATTCAAACTATTCAGATTTAATATTTTAGACCAAAAGAAATAAGCATTCTAGAAAATAGTCACATGACTGTGGATGTCCTTAAAGGAATAGTTCACCCAAAAATAAATGAACATTTGCTGAAAATGAACTCACCCTCAGGCCATCCAAGATGTAGATGAGTTTGTTTCTTCATCAGATTTTGAGAAATGCGGCATTGCATCACTTGCTCACTAATAGATCCTCTGCAGTGAATGGGTGCCGTCAGAATGAGAGTCCAAACATCTGATAAAAACATCACAGTAATCCACGAGTAATCCACACCACTCCAGTCCATCACTTAACATCTTGAGAAGTGAAAAACTGCAAGTTTGTAAGAAACGAGAGCATCATTAGGGCATTTTAACCATTGTTTCTGGAGAAAATACATAATAATGCTTCCTGTGCATAATTCTCTCAGCTGTTTTGAACTTTGGATCAAATTTAAATGAAATGCAAAATAACTGGATGCCACTTTACTTACTTAAGTTTTTCACTTTTGGATTGTGCACTTTACCATTATCATCAGTGTTGGGGAAAGTGTCTTTTAAAAGTAATGCATTACAATATTGCGCTACTCCCTAAAAAAGCAACTAATTTAGGGCTGGCAAACGATTAATCGTGATTAATCACATACAAAAATGAAAGTCTGAGTCTGCCTAATAAATGTGTGTGTATTGTGTGTAATTATTATGTATATATAAATACACACAAATTAATGTATATATTTAAGAAATATGTTATTTATGTACAAAATATTTTTATTTATACATAAATT
>JAHKKF010492678.1:0-10568 GCA_019740295.1 Labeo calbasu
GACACACTACAGCAAAAGATAGAAATAACTTACTTTAAACCATTTTTTAGCTGGTGAAAATACTAGTGGCCTAAAACTTTTGCACAGTACTGTATATTGTACTATTGTTCATTTGTTAATTTTTCTTAATACATTAATGCTAATTTATATAAACTGAATGCTACAAAAAGTATTATTATATGCAGAAATGAACAGTAACCTAGATTTATAAATGCTGTACTGTGTTTTTTTTCAATTGTTGATTGTTAATTTAAAATATCTAATGCATTGATTAATGCTAATGAATTGCACTGATGAAAAGTTTCAGTAGTAGTTGCAATAAGATATATTTCACAAACTCCATCTTTCTTTACCAACGTCTGATTATCCAGTCGTCCTAGGATGAACACGCTATTTCAACATAAAATTAACATTATTATTATTATTTCTTTTTTGTTATTAAACATGTAAATTAACATTAATTAACATGTTATTAAAATGTTTTGTATCTCTGTTACAAGGAAACAGTCACTTCAAATAACAAATACCTCAATGTCACATGAAAACTGGTTTAAGCTATTATTAAGAAATGTGTTCTGGTTCCAGTAATGATCCACCCACATGTATAAATAAAGGCACTGATAAAATTGTCAGAGATGCAGATCAGATCAGCATCACTGTATTCAGCTGCTGAATTCAGTTCCTGAATTTGATCTCAGGTAATGATGGATTTAGATTTTGTAAAATAGTACAATAGTACAATAGTACTTTTCCACTACTAAACATGTACTATTTTCATTTATATTTATTCTTAATATAATGTTTGGATATTGTCCGTGTTATTATTTAAGTTATTTTTACAAATATGCAGAAGTGTACAACAAGCAAAACAATTTAACAAATACAAGACAAATATTTCATGTCTCTGTATGTTATATATGTGTGTTCAGGTACAGAAAGTACTGTTTTTCACAATGAAGTTTCTGATCTCCCTGTCACTACTTCTGATTAATGGTGAGTGTTTGATAATCTGTTATGTGAAATGACTAAAGCTTTTTGAGATACTAACTCATTACGATTATGTTGTGTATTTAACAGGCAAAATAATCGGTGGACAAACTTCAGGTATAATCATTTTTTTCACATTATTTAAATTTCACTTCCTCTTGCTAAGTTGTACAGATATACTCTACAACCTAATAAGAATTAAAACAGCTGAATTATTCTGAATGATAATATGAGTACAGTATGTATAATCACAGAGCTGATCTTTGTTTGTTTTACAGCTATCTCAGATCCTACAACTTCCATCTCTGATCCATGCTATAATTATAACACTCTTGATGACTATTGGAGAGATATATACCTAATGTCATATCAAGACTATGGATATGATGACACCCTTGTTGAATGGATTGGCTGGTATCGGCTGTATTTGAATGGAGAAAGTGCCCAGATGTCTGAGTGGTGTGTGAGTCATATGGGTTGCGGTGGTGAAACTGGACTGTATCTCAACGGTTCTCATCCAACTCTTGAGGATGGAGTGGTGACCCGTGAAGTTGTGGGAACTTATTTATGGTGGTGGTGGTTGTTATCTAAGAGTGAGATCTACAGCTCCACACCCATTCGAATTAAAGCCTGTCCAGGAGATTATTATGTCTATGAGTTTGTCAAACCCAATGCATCAATCCCCAGGCCATCATACTGTGCAGGTACAATTTTATTTATTTATTTATTTACTTCCTCTCTGCCCATAGCACTCTCCTAGCACTCATTCTATTTGTAACACAATTCTTCAAATCTTGCAACATCCATTCACTGCATTTACAGTCAATATACTTAAACGGCAGGTGTGCCAACACAATTTATTTGTTTTAGTTTATGAACTGCTATACCAGTCACACCAATGAAAGTAGTGATTGGGCAGAGCAACACATGTAGCTCCACTTCAGATGTTGCTCTGTCTTAGTCTGCAGGCTGCTGCCAGGTATATATATCGGCTCCAGTTTGGGCTGAGTGCACACCATTGGTTAGAATATAACTGCTCAAAATCTTGAATTTAGCTACCACTGTAGTTGTAAGATGTGCAAAATCAGTGGTTCTTAACTTCAGTCATGGCTCATCAGATAAAATATTCATTTATCATGTTTAGTAACAGATATTTATCACACTGACAATTTACATCAATGAAATGTGTAATAACTTAACATTTATATAAATGTGCTAATTGTGTATTACATATGCATGCATATATGTAAACATGTAAATAAATGAAAGTCTTTCATTTAAATGCAGTATTTTAACCATTCTGTTACAAACTCTATGACAGTTGCCTTCAGCAGCATCAGCAGTGATCCCTGCTACAACTATCAGTATCTGGATCGTCCCTGGAGAGCCACCAATGAAAGTGGAGATTTCATTTGTGATGAAACATTTGCGTGGGGTGGCTGGTACCGACTTTTCCACTATGGAATGAACATCCAGATGTCAGAGACCTGTGTAAGTTCAACATCCTGTAACGCAGGCATCAGTCTGACACTCAATGGTCCTCATCCTCAGATAGAGGATGGAGTGGTGACTAGAGAGGTCTGTGGGGAGGCTTATTTGAGTGGTTGCTGTCTTTACAAATCAAAACCCATCAGAGTGAAAGCATGTCCTGGCAATTACTATGTCTATGAACTTCTGAATCCAATATTTGGTTGTTCAGGATACTGCACAGGTACAAGGCTTATTCTTACTTTTCAACAAAGTCTTTTAAACCTGATTTTACATGATTTTAGTCATGTCTTGAATTTTCTTTTCTTCTTCTTCTTCTTTTTTTTTTTAGATGTCAAAACCATTTCACAGGTGGTTTCTACTGAAAGTCCAGATATAATCTCTGGATCCAGCATCACATTAAGTTAACTGTTCCTATCAGCCTAATATATGAATAAATATACTTCAAGTTAATTTTATTCAGTATGCTTAAGTGAAGTTCAAATATATTTTGAAGTACACTTTATATAGTAAGAACACTAATATCAGTGTACTAGTAGTAAGTGCAATATTTCAGTACTACTTGGGACTAAACCGTCTAATGTTTAGTTTACAAAAGTATACTTTTAAGCATACTAAGTATATTTAAATTTAAAAGTAGTAAACTCTTGAGTACACAACTAGTTTACAACTACATTTTGGTTTGTACTGCAACTATACTGCAAATAAAATATACTGATATTTCACTAGTTAATTTTTTTGATTTATGAAAGTATACTCTCAGTAAACTACTAAACTGTAAAAAAATATATATATACAATTTGTTGAGTCAGCTTAAAGTAATTAGTTACCCTGCTACATAAAATGTTAAGTTCAATCAACTTATCTGTGTTTGTTAAACTTAAAAGCTGGGTAAGTAACCCAGGTGCCTTAAAATTTTAAGTTGAATTAACTCAAATATCTAAGTTGTCACTTAGTATATCTTAACATTTCAAGTTGAATTAACTTTTTTGGAGTTGACTGAGCAGCCAGGTAACAAATTATTTTAAGTTGACTCAACAAATTATTTTTTACAGTGTAGTTTAGTAGTTTTATACTGCAAGTATACTTGTAAGTTTTCTTTAAGAACGTAAGTGAACATTATACATAGTTTAATATTTATATATTATTTTTATTAATATATTATTATTAATTATGTGCACTGTACTTGCATGTTTTGTTTGCTTAACTTGTGTTAAGTTGTATTTATTTAGAATATTAAGCAAGTTTTGTTGACACAATATATTTTATTGACCCAACTACTTATTCAAAGTTATTTGAACTCCTGAAGTTTAGATGGAATAAGGTTATTAAAATATATATATATTTTTTTCGATACCAAAGTACCAATATTCATTTACCCTAATTTGGCTTTCCTTAGTTTGACCAAATACTTATTTTATTAAATTTTTCATTACCATATCAAAAGCCAAAGGATTTCAAAAACATGAAAATAGCAAATATGAAATTTACAAAAACACATCTTATATATAAAACGCTGTCCATTGTCTTGCCCTTAAAAAGTAACAAAATGTAAAGGACAGAGCAAATCTTATTTTCAAGCATGTACCACTTCAAATGCAAGTGTTTCTAATCAACTCTTTGTATAATGAAACATCAACATAAAAACAAAACAGAACAAAACATAAAACAATCCAGTTAAAAATCTATCAAACTACTCATCAAACTGGTCTCATCTCTCACTAACACAGATTATGACCCATGCAATAACTACAACATACCTGAAAACCACTGGAGAAGCACACTACTCCACTGGCATATGTTTGGATTTGGAAGTGCACTTGATGACATTTCTGTAGAATGGGATGGCTGGTATCGACTCTTGATCAATGGCTTGAGTGCTGAGATGCCCGAGTGGTGTGCGTCTTTTATGTCTTGTGGAGGTTTTAGTGGTCTGTGGCTTGGTGGCTCTCATCCTCAGCTAGAAGATGGAGTTGTTACCCGTGAAGTTTACGGCTCTCGCTATGATCAGTGCAATTACTACAGATCCAACCCAATCCAAGTCAAAGCTTGTCCTGGAAATTATTATGTCTACAAATTTACCAGACCAACAGTTTCAATTCCGGCTCCTAGATATTGTGCAGGTACATCTATTTATCTTTGTATCCAACATGATTTTCTCAAATTGTATAGTGAATTTTTATATAGCCTATGCATGTCAGGGTCCTGTCACTATAGTTGTTCTTGTTAGTTTGGTGACACCCGTGTGGTGTCTGTGTTGTTCTTGGGCCATTCATGTGGTGTGTGTTTAGGGCTTGTTGTTTAAATTCTGATACTTATGTCTATTTTGGTTTCGGTTCAATATCGGGATTCCAGGACACTCATACTCTGTTTTGTCTCTGTGATGTAGTTTAGATTCCTTACCACTCACCTGACAGTGCAGACATGCTAAAAATGAATGAATGCTTTGATACATTTAATCTTCATTATATAATGCTCTGTTTCAAATTTTCCATAATAGTATTTTTCAACACTCCAAGTGTTGACCCCTGCTACACCTACACCAGTCTGGATGAACCTTGGAGAGCCACAGACTCTTCTTACATTGGCAAATGTGATTATAATGTGGAGTGGAATGGCTGGTACAGGCTGTTTTACAATGGTCAAAATGCTCAGATGCCAGAATCATGTGTTAATCAAGGCATGTGTGGCACTTATCAACCACTGTGGCTCAATGACACTCACCCAGAGCTGGAAGATGGAGTGGTCACCCGTAAGGTCTGTGGTTACACGTCCCACCCTATAAGAGTCAAAGCCTGTGCAGGAAATTACTATGTTTATGAGTTTGTCAAGCCAATGTTTTGCTCAGTTTACTGTGTAGGTGAGCATTTATTCGTGCACTTCAGTCATTATTTTATTTTTCTGGATTTTACTTGATAATAATTGATATTAATAAAATTACTTCTAATACCAGACAACACAGGTCTTAATGAAACAGCTACAACAATTACTCCGCCCATAACTAACAGTGGTAAAGTATTTTAACTCCCTTATGAACTCCCATGTGTGTTTTTATACATGTATTTTCATTAGACATTTGTGACCACAAAACCAGTCATAAGGGTACATTTTTTGAGTGTTATGGCATATATGTCATGTCTTACAGTATTTTGTGTATCTGTTCTTCTCTTAGATTTGGAAGATCACTGTTCTGAGCTCAACTGCTCTGACAATGAATGGTGTGGGAAGAAAAATGGTGTTTATGGCTGTTTATGTAATGACGACCTACCCAGACCACAACCCGACTCTTTTGGTTGGTATCATTCCACAACAAAATGTGAAAGTTTTTTTAGCGGTTTAATTTGCTTTTTTTTTCTCTCTCTCTCTCAGATTTCTCAGAGACCTGTGAAAGCAGCTCTGGCTCCATATCTGTGTCTCGCTGTCAGCTCTTTGAGGCTGGTTTTCCAGCTGACGTCTTACACCTCAATGATCCCAGCTGCAAAGGAACAGTCCAGGATGGCAGAGTAGATTTCCATTTTGATAACGATGAACACATCTGTGGCACAAATCTTGCGGTAGGACTAATTATGTATAATCTCTTTAAAAACATCATCCCAAACATTTGTATTCAAGATTTGTGTCAAAATGTTATTCATGTTTTTCACAGGCCAACGGCACCCACTTCATCTGTAGTAACTTTATTCTGGGGACACCGAGGTCAGAAGGTCTCATCAGCAGAGAGAAAATCCTTAAGCTTCCTTTCAGCTGTGTTTATCCTCAAACACAAACACTTTCCATGAATGTGGAAATCAATCCACTGGAGACGTGAGAGTCAAATGCAAATTCTAATTTCAGCTGTACTATTTTATTATAGGATTAGTTTAACCAAAATGAAAATTTTCTCACCTTGATGTTGTTCAAACACTCATATTTTAAAGGAGAAGTCCACTTCCAGAACAAAAATGTACAAATAATATACTCATCCCCTTGTCATCCAAGATGTTCATGCCTTTCTTTCTTCAGCTGTAAAGAAATTGCTTTTTGAAGAAAACATTTCTGGATTTTTCTCCATATAATGTACTGATATGGTGCCCCAAGTTTGAACTTCCAAAATGCAGTTTAAATACGACTTCAAACGATCCCAGCCGAGGAAGAAGGGTCTTATCTAGTAAAACGATCGGTTATTTTCATTAAAAAAACACATTTTAAATACTTTTTAATCTCAAACGCTCGTCTTGTCTTGCTCTCCCTGAACTCTGTGCATTCTGGTTCAAGACGGTTAGGGTATGTTGAAAAACTCCAATCGTATTTTCTCCCTCAACTTTACAAAAAAGGTAAAACAGTGATATAGGACGATTTTGAAGTTGAGGGAGAACATGAGATGGGAGTTTTTTGACATACCCTAACTGGCATTTTTGTTCTGGAAGTGGACTTCTTTAATTCGTTAAGTGGAAAAAATAAATATTGTCTTGCAGTTAGTCCTCATGAGGACTTTCAAGCTTAAAAAAAAGATGCAAGGATGCAAAGTCTTCTGATCTGAGATCTTATGATTGAGACACCACTACTTCATAGATCAACCACCAAAAAGAGCTAATACGCATGACAACATTTTCAGAGAATATTGAATAGGTCTGTTCTTTAAACAAACATATTATTTGATTTCAAAACCAGTATTTGTGGTTAAACTAATCCTTTAAGCTTAAAAATAAAGTAAATAGCATGGTTACATTGTCTTAACCACACACACAAACACACACATATATGATGTTCTTTTAAAACAAAATATGCCTTTAGTTGTAACAGATCTACCTGATTTAACAGCATTGTGCACAAGACTCTTCCCGCTGGTGAAGGGAGATATCAGGTTCGGATGATTCCATTTGAGGATGATGAGTTTACCCGGCCCTTCACTGGTAAAGTGGATGCAGCGCTCGAACATAAGATGAATGTGGAAGTTCGTGTTGAGGGGGTTGACAGCCGCCAGTTTGCCCTGGTGATGGACACGTGTTGGGCTACACCTGTGAATGATCCTGATTACAGCCTCCGCTGGGATCTCATCATTAATGAGTAAAGAAGTGCTATTGTAGGAGTGTCTGCAAAACTTTGTCTCTCAGTATTTTAAGACAAAAGCACAGGGTTTTATTTTTCAATTTAATTTACTGTCATTGTTGCTGTTCTCAGGTGTCCCAATCCAAACGATGACACGGTGGTGCTGCTGCAGAACGGCGTGTCAGTGTCCAGCCGTTTCTCCTTCAGGATGTTTATCTTCACTGCAAACTCCACCAAGCTTTACCTGCACTGTGCTGTTCACCTTTGCCTTCTGTCAAGCAATCGCTGCTCAACGGTAAGTTTATAAAACCTCTCATATTTCATAAAACAGTGATGTTGCATTTTCGAGAGTACAGTAGCTGTAGTACTGTAGTTGTGAAATGATTCTTCAGTGTGTAGAACAACATTGTTTGTTCAGTGATATTTTATGTTTCATGTTTGTTCAGTGATATTTATCAGGGAACTGCATTTTCGCCTTTTTCTTTTAGGACTGTAACATTGGAAATCAGTGGAGAGGGCGCAGGTCTCTGGACTTCCATGACAGTGCTTCCATATCCATGGGTCCTCTGATGTTGTCTGAAGGTGAACATTTAATGTATTTTAATTATTTATAATAAAGGTGTTTGATTATTTCTGTCATGAATACTTTACACTTTACTGCATTATATTGTTTGAATGTTTACAGACAAGTGAGTTCCAGAGGGAGTGAAGGTATCTGAGACTTCTTCCTCTGATGAGTTTCAGTGCGACATTATACATGCATATTGCCATTTTATTTACTGTAGAACTGATAGCACACTGGTTTTGGGTTTCATAACTGTTATTTTATGTTATATTTTGAGTGAATTGTGTACATAATTGTGATATACTGCATGTGCTGCAACAACAAAGACCATCAGCTTCATGTTCAAATCATTTAAAAACCAAATTTGAGTCATTCCTGTTCAGCAGTTCTTTTTTAATTTTCCAACATTTAAAAAATGCATTATGTAGTAGTAAGGAAATACTTTCATTTACACTAGTGAAACTAAAACATGTGATATGATCTAATATGACTTTCATATTTTTTTTTTTTTTTTTTTTTTTAAATTGTGTTTAGTATCTTATCCTGGCATCTATTATTAAACATGTATGAAAAAGGTCTGAATGATTCAAAAGATAAATAAGAAAAAATAAAAGTTTGATGGTTGGCCTAATAGTATGTTTTGTTTTGTTTTTCTTTGGTAAGTGCAATGGTTTACTTTTGTCTTTCAGTAAACGTACGAAAAAGATTAATGATCATCATCATGCTATTTTACTTTCAACTCATATGGTCAACTGATCAAAAAATGTTCCAAAATTGTTCTAGTTGTTAGTTATAGAAGATAAAAAGAAACTGAAATTGGAGAGCTGAGTAGAAAAAGAGTGCATTCATTGTGAGAGACATATTCGCAAAAGTTCACATTCAAGCAGCTCTGTGACACTGTTCTTGAATGAACTCTTTACATTAATAACTGTTATGCAACATTAAGATAAAAGTAAAACGGTTTTATTTTATTATGTTATTATAGTTAATTATTATAATTAATACCACATATGTTTGGATTTGACAGCAAAATATTACAGATCAAATACTTATGTAGTATGAACTGTTCTGTATGTAGTTTTATAACTAAAAAAATTTTTGCTTGTGTTCCAGTTGATCTATATGGGTTAACATGCTCCATATGCAAAATACTTTTTAGTCTAGTATGTCATGTTGTAATATAGCCGATATACTGAGTATAAAAGGTTTTTGAAAGTGTTTTTAATGCAGATCCATCTACTGTAAACACATCATATAATGCAAGCTTTGGGTTAAAATTATGTCAATTTCAATTCAACGAGATGCTAATAATGTAGAGTTTGTTTAGTGATGAATTAAAGACTATTTGTCCTCTGTAGCGTGCCTCCTCTATAGAAGAGGTTTGAGCTTCACTGAGAGCCAATGGATATGATCAGCTCAAAGTAATGTTCAGGTTTCACGCTCTACATTCATAGAATAGTTTCTGTTTATCTCTATCGATGGCAAGATTATTCTGGGGAATCTTAACCAACTACATTTGCAACACTTACTGTAAAATCATCTGACAACTGCAATTTGGTAACTTGATAAGAATCATTCATTGTGGGAATCCATTCTGGTGTTTTCTTTCTGAAAGAAGAAAAAAAAGAAGTAAACCTTAAACCTGATTATCAGGGTTGACCACACAAACAAGGAAATGCACAGTACTTCTCGTGAGTTTCTGAAATTTTGTTCCATTTTGTTTCTTATATTGGTGCCAGATTTCATAAGACAATGTCAGTATTAGTATATGTACAGTTTAATACTAACCTGGATTTGGTGTAAATACTGTAGCAGTGTTGTTGATTCTCAGTTCATGTTACATAATGCATTAAGCTCTTCTTGTGCATCCGCCATAGTGACAAGGGACTGTGTAAATAATATTGTAAAATCATAACAAATGTTATTGAAATTGAGACTTCTTGTTTAATTACTAAAAAACTTTGCACATGCAAAGCAAATGTATTTCTGCATTCATAGTATGATCTTGTTAGTTTGCACATCTCAGGAACCCCATCTTATTAGACCACTGCCTGCAACCTTCCATATGTCATAGGGTTGGATGTAATCAGTAATTATTATTTAAACTAATAAGTAATTAACATCATTAGCATAAAATTATATGGTGTTATTTGGGTCACTCACTGGGTGTTTTGTAATGTTTCTTTAAAAAAAAAAAAGGTGCACAACAAATCAGACTGACCTGCTCTCATTCCATCTACATTCACATCTATTCGAGCACAGAATGAAAGAATGTGTTGCTGCAGGTGTACACAAGGAAATAATTAGTTCAAATCTTAAAAAAAAAAAAAAATCAATGCCACATTAAAATGAAAAACTGGTTTAAGCTATTTTAGAAGAATTAAAACCGGTTCCATTAATGATCCACCCACAGTTATTAAAGGGGTCATCGGATGCTAAGTTCACTTTTTCATGTTGTTTGAACATTAATGTGTGTTGGCAGTGTATGTACAAATCTACC
>JAHKKF010492684.1:0-13483 GCA_019740295.1 Labeo calbasu
AAAAGTTTTCACCCCCAGCTCTTAATGCATCGTGTTTCTTTCTGGAGCATCAGTGAGTGTTTGAACCTTCTGTAATAGTTGCATACGAGTCCCTCAGATATGCTCAGTGTGAAAAAAATCGTTCTCGAAATCATACAGTCATTGTTGGAAAGGGTTCAAATACACAAAAATGCAAGAAAACCAAAGAATTTGTGCGACCTGAAGGGTTTTTCTGAAGAACAGCAGGCAGTTTAACTGTTCACTAGTGTATGTAAACTTTTGAACAGGTTCGTTTTTATAAATTAAACTGTTATTTTCTTTTGTGGACGATATGTAAACATACTTTATGTAAAATATCTTATTCAGGTCAGTACTAAATAAAAAACATAACATGCATTTTGTGTGATCCCTCTTATTTTGGTAAAATAATAACATTTTGCAGATTCTGCAAGGTGTATGTAAACTTTTGACCTCAACTGTATTTGATGAGTTATAGCATGTTAAAAACATAAGTTGCCATGACGTACTGATCGTATCACTTTTTATAAGTTCTACAGAAGCCTTTATTACTTCACCTGATAACTCAATCTAAATCATTATCGATATACACAGAGATTCTGAATGGATTGTTTACTTCCAGAATCCTGTTTTGTTCTATTGCCAGTGAACAGGAAGTTCCTCGCTGATGGAATCTGTGCCCACAGAACATGGGATAAAAAAAAAAAAACAGAACATGAATGGCATCCATTTACTGAATTCCACTCATTATTCACCACATATTCTGAAAGTTTGAACAAACATTGCTTAAAGTTTTTAAGAAATGTTTAAAGGGCAAAATATTTTTGGCTAACTTGCCACTGTATCTTGGAAAAGAAAACTGACGTGAGCCAAGTCTGACAAAAGCTCCCACTGGTGATAGTCTTAAAAGGTAAAAAAGATTCAAACTAAATGTTGTGATATTTTCTTTTAGGGTTAGAGTTTAGGTTAGTCTTCACTTTATATATATATAAACATCAGTCTGTGGTATGTGCTCATTCAAAAGGCTAAGTAAACGTGTGTGTGTGTGTGTCCTCTAAAGCCGCCCAGGCACACATCAATAACCTTTCTTTCTTTCTCTCTGTCTTTTTCTCTTCACCTCCCCTTTTCTCTTTGTTTTTCTTTCTGTCTTAATCCATCCAGAAGAGTCTCTAGCTCACAGCAGGAAGAAAGGAAAGAGAAGAAAAGAAAGAGGAAGGAGTCAGCCGTGCATCAATTCACTTAGCAAACTCGCTTTTTCTCCTCTGAGCTAAAAACCCGATGTCAAGCAGAAAGACACTCGCACACACTCTGAAAGCTCGGCTGGGGGATTTATCGCTTTGAAAACATCAAATGTAATTTAATTCAACATCTTTATACCATCATGAGCTGAGCTTATTTAAATATCAGTCTTGTGTAGTCAAACTTTTAACTATTAGCATAAAAGAAATCCCTGTGAACGGCTGTACAGAAAACACAGCAGAAACTTGTATTGGAGAGATTTTTTCTCTAAGATTGATGCAATGCATTATGGAATTGAGTTCTTTTAAGTTCAGTCTTTTATGTTTTTAATAGAAGGCTCTTCTGCTCACCGTGTCTGCATTTATTTGATCAAAAATGGTAAAAATTGTAAAATTGTGAAATTTTATTACAATTTAAAAGAGCTGTTTTCTATGTGAATATCTGTTCAAATATAATTAATTTCTGTGATCAAAGCTGAATTTTTTGCATCATTACACCAGTCTTCAGTGTCACACGATCCTTCAGAAATCAATCTAATATTGCTGCTCAAGAAACATTTCTGATTATTATCAATGTTGAAAACAGTTGTGCTGCACAATATTTTTGTGGAAACTTATTTAGTTTTATTTTTCAGAATTCACAAGTGAATAGAAAGTTCAAAACAACAGCTTTTATTTGATCCAGAAATCTTTTCTAAGAATATAAATGTCTTTATTGGCACTTCAGATCTATCTATCTATCTATCTATCTATCTATCTTTTTTTTTTTTAAATCTTACAAAACACAAACTTATAAGGTCATGAGCACCAGTGATGCTGCTTTTTCACATTTAGGATCAGAGCTCTAGTCCCTCTGCTATTTCACACTCGATTGATGGCTGATGTGATGCCGTATTCTCTCAATCCTCATGGGTCACACAGACAAGATGAGCATTACATTCACTCAAAAGTGTGTGTGCTAAAGTAATTACATTTTCTCTCACACACAAACACACATTCACACTTTACTAGTGAGGTGAAAACTAATACAGGACTAAACAGGTTGCAGAGGGACATACCAACACACACACACACACACAAACATAACACCACAACAATAGACGTGCATGCGTGTGTGTGGGTGTGTGTGTGATCTTTCAGACTGCTGATTATGTGTCTGCCCAAGGCATAGGCGAAACCAAACGCACCACATTCCATAGGGAGAGCGAGACCGAGAGAGACATGTGACTGTATAAACTATGTTTAGATTTCATGCGTTAAACGAGTTATATTAAACATGCTGCCTGATCTCATCAGAGTGAATCATTCGAGCAGCACCAGATTTTCAGCATTCTGTGCTGATGAGATTTAAAAGGCTCATTTACGTCGCTGTGAGTATGAACAGTATGAACAGGTTACAGGTGCCGTTCTTCTGTTAGACACACGGCATCTAATAGGTTAATTAGCGGTGTAGTTAATCTCTGACGTCAAGCAGCAAATTTAACAAAGATCATCAAAAGGAATAAATTATCCAAAACCCAGAAAGTGTAACCATTTGCTCAACATTATGTCACTGAAAAACTAATTTGATATCCATCTTCAGGTCAGTAAATGACAGAATTTTAATTATTCTTTTCATGCTCGTTATGAAAGCCAAACAATGCGTCAATACTTTTGTGTTGTGGTTTTAAAAACCTTAAGCAAATTTGAATCTGAAGAAGATTATAAAAAAAACGAAAAGAACATTTGTTTGTAAGCAATTTTTTTAAACATGATTTACATTGTCCACCATGGACTCTGCCAAAGATAAGCAGGCACTTTGATTTCCATTTAGATGAAAACTTTCTTTAACAGTTATTTAAAACTAGCATAACCTTTCAAAAGAACCTTAAACAGGCTTTTTGAAATTGAAAAACTTGCATAACCTACCTAAATGCATCCTGGATGCAGATTGATGCACTTCAACGAAACTCACTCTGCATTCAACCATTCAAGGTTGAATAAGTTTTGTTGAGCTGTTTAATACAACAGTTGTGACCCTGGACTACAAAACCAGTCTTAAATAGCATGGATATATTTGTAGCAATAGCCAAAAATATATTGCATGGGTCAAAATTATTGATTGTTCTTTTATGCAAAAAATCATTAGGATATCAAGTGAAGACCGTGTTCCATGAGGATATTTTGTAAATTTCCCACCGTAAATATATCAAAACTTAATTTTTGATAAGTGATATGCATTGCTAAAAACTTCATTTGGACAACTTTAAAGGTGATTTTCTCAATATTTTGATTTTTTTTTTCCACCCTCAGATTTCAGGTTTTCAAATAGTTGTATCTCAGCCAAATATTGTCCTATCCTAAGAAATTCTACATTAACGGAAAGCTTATTTATTCATTTATATTTCTTTATATTGACCCTTATGACTGGTTTTGTGGTCCAGGGTCACAATTAAACAACTCTTACTGCTACAATTTTTCGTAAAATAAGCCTCCATTTATAAGCAGCAAAGTAATTGCAGATGAATCACTTACTGGCACGACCAGTCAACAATACTGCAGATTTTTAGGACTTAAATTTGGGATCAGCTGCAAAAAGGAAGATGATAACCAGGATTAAAAATGCCCATAAGCAAGGACTTAAAAAGATGTTAAACCAGTGGTAAGCATAATAAAAAGAGCCCATTATTAGATATTTTAACTTTATGAAACAAAAAATTTGTTGTGTATTTAGATGTCACACATTGAGCCACTCTATATCTCTGTTTTGCTTCACAAAATGTATTTCATTCTCTATTATTCCACTGGCTTGGAGCTCTACCAATAGACTTTGAATCTAAAGAAAGAGAAAAGATCAAACCGATTTGGAATGAGTCAGAAAAATAAAAATGGGGATCTTAATCTCTGAGTGCTTGGTTAAATGAAAGCCATTCTTTGCCACTGAAAGCCCCAAGAAAGACAGAGCGAGTGAGACGAACAGAGACGAATGAGGAGAGAGAGATTAAGAGCGAGCGAACGAGAGGACGAAAAGCAAGCCCTGGTCCCAGCGGACTCTGATGGCAGAGAAGATGGGATCAAGCCTCGCTAAACGAATTAGAAAGCATGAGCGAGAGAGCAACTCATGAAATTTACTCAACTCCCCTAATGATGTTCCTGTCTGACTGAATAATGGAAGCACTTGGGAGAAAGACAACGAGAGAGAATGGATGCAAAAGGAAACAGGAGGTGGGTGACAGGAAGAATGCTTGTGATATTTATATTCTACAACAATTTAATCACGTTAGACTATTAGACACAAGGTAATAGTCTAGATCTTCAGGTTCTTATCCAGGGCCGTTCTTAAATACTCATCTAGAGGAGTTTACAAGGCCACTCCTTAGCGTCCCCAGCTGAACGACCCTAGTCTGATCTACAGCTTCTCCACTTATGTCTAATCACAATCACCCTTTGCACCAAGATAATGCATCCAAGCCAACAAATCAATCGTCGTAGCCATGCAGTGTGTCTTAATGGCCTGCCATCAGATGGTGGACTTACCGAGTTGATGCATGGTAGCTCCTTGTTGAGCAGCCAGGGCAAAGACAGCTTGCCCTCTCCTCTATAGCACGACTGAATCCTTTCCTTGATCTTCTCCTTTATTCTCGTCAGCGTGAACAGGCAGAGCGCCGACTCTTTTGGGGGTTTGGCCCGGTTCTTTTGCCCTTGGGAGAAGACCGTAAACAATATGTCCTCATGCTCGGACACTCCCAAGGAGTTCGCGAGTTGCCTTCCGGGTTTGGCCAAATAGGCGTCTTGGATCAGTCGATACTCTACACCGTCTTTGGTGCATCCGATTGGGAACTCCACGTAGGAGTAGAACCTTGGGTCGTCGATACAGAGTCGAACGATCTTAGAGGTGAAGAACTGCTCCCCACTGGCGTCAGGAGAAGTCAGCTGGGTATCCAACTGCAAGGTCAAGTAGTAGACGAACTGTTCACTGCTAAAGCTGTAGATGTAGTAGATGTCAAACGTCGGGAATTTGGACAGCGTATCCGAAGGGATCTTCAACTGGGAGGAGACGAACTCGTCCTGGTGGACGAAGCTGAACATGTCAGCATCCTCCTCGTTGGCCATCAACTTACGGCTCGAAAGAGTTGGGAAGTACTCTGATTTTCCATCGATGGGAGTTCCAATGAAAAGCTTGCTGATGTGGCCTTCGGAGATGATCACCCCGGACATGGTTCCCGACTCGACGACGCTGGAGAGGTAGTGTTCCTTACGGTGGTGCGGCTCGCCGAGCTTGAAAAGGTCATCCAGGCGGAGAAACTGACAGATGCCTTGCGAGGTGCTTCCGCAAGCGATGAGTCGGTTTTGGGGATAGTCTATTAGCAGCAGCTTGTTCACATTACTGTTTGGGGCAAGGTCGTGGGGGCATAACTGTACACTTGGAGGTGGGTAGCATTTCTCGTTGTCCACCACGGGACCCGTCATATGACTCCTCAACTTGGTCAAGTTGCTAGAAAGCTTGTAGATCCAGTTTACCGCACCAACGTAGACATCCCCCGTCTTGTCATGAATGGCTAAATGCGTTAGACCCCAATCAGGAGGCGTGAAGGACCTAAATGGCTCTGAGGCTCCTTCAGAAAGGTGAGGGGATATGCAAACAGTCAGCAGCCCAAGGAGCATTACAATCCTTGGGCTAATAAAGCATCGCGGCCCCTGCTGAGGCCACATATCTGCGCTGGTCCTCGCAAGCGAAGGATGTGGCGGTCCACACTACGTCTTCAATCGGGGACTTCTAAACGAACTCAACGAGCAAGCACGGGCTTTATTGATTCAACGCTTCCTTGCCTTCTCGCACAACAGTCATCCACTTCAGCATCCACCTCAATTGCTCGTCCGGGGCTCCTGCAGGGCAAAAAACACATTATGAGTGCAAATGGAACATATCCGATTCATTATGCATCATTTCTCAAAGTCAAACAGTGAGGAAAGAGAGTCAAGACAATATTTTTCATTTTGCCACAAATCATTTGGAATCGTGTGGTCAAATGAGGTGAACCGTGTCAAGTTTTAATTACTGAGACTGATAGCTCTAGGGGTGAAGATGGATTGGAGACGCACTCTATGCAAACTCTTCACTAAGCAACACCGCAGCTATAGAGTTGGTCCTGCTTCAATACGGGCGTGAGACATCCATCATCACAAAGCGTCTGACAGCAGCTTTGTGTAGATGAAGTATGCAAGTACATAACAGTGCACCTTTAAAAGAGCCCTAAACCAAGCAAGTCTAAAGCAATTCTTTGAGGTCTGAAATGCCTGAAGTTGTTCTGAACTTTACAAGGGCAAGAAAATTATATTGTGGCGTTTCATGTCAACTTGAAATGATTTATACATCTTGTTCTTTTCTAATTCACAGCTCTGAGAACACAGATTGCAGTGTAAAGGCAGGAAGAGTTACACAACAATGCATTGTGACGATTCTTTTATAGCTTCAAGGCCAAATTTGAGGACAATGCCATTTAAAGTCAGCAGATCAACAAATTTAAAACTGATATTACATTAAATAGAGATCTGGGCTGGTAACTCAACGGAGTAGCCTTGAAACTTTACCCTGTTACTCCAGAGGAACTACACCTGCAGTAGCACCTCATAAAAATGAATGCCTACTTAATTGTTAGAAAAACAAATTTTGATTCTGCTGATGACGGAGAATAAATCCAAACAAACAATTTTCAGTTCACCTTCACCATTTCCACTAGGGAAAAAATGGGAGTCGGAAGTACAAAAACAGGAAAATCTCAGCGACGGGAGACAGCCGGAGGCAAGCGAAAACTGTGAAAGATAAAGGAAATAAAAAGGGCAGATAGAGCGGAGGGAAAATAGGAAGAATGTTTTCCTTTCTCTCTCCTTTTCTTTGCCCATTTCTTATCTCCATTGCTTTTTTCCTGTTCGGGTGATTGAGGGCCTTCTTATCTGTCCATCATTCCCCAAGGACGGGATGATGGGAAGTGGCGTCATTCCGCAGAGCTCCAGAAGCGCGCAAAAATGGACTCGGAAAAGGGAAAGTACTCCTCTGTCTATCAGCAGAGGACCAGCCAACTAAAACGATTCCATTTGGAGATGAGCTCCTACAAATTTTGAATTATTCTGTTGTTTTTCCAAACAAGAAGTTAAAAAAAAAAAAAAAAAAAAAAACATGCACATATATATGTGAGACTGGACCACAAAACCAGTCATAAGGGTCAATTTTCTGAAACTGAGATTTACAGATCATCTAAAGGCTGAATAAACTTTCCACTGATGTGTGGTTTGATAGGATAGGACAATATTTGGCCAACTATTTGAATATCTGGAATCTGAGGGTGCAAAAAAAATCTAAATATTGAGAAAATCACCTTTAAAGTTGTCCAAATGAAGTTCTTAGCACTGCATATTACTAATCAAAGTTTTGATATATTTACATCAGGAAATTTACAAAATATCTTCACTGAACAAAGTATCTACGTTCCACACTGTATATGTGATCTTGGACCACAAAACCAGTCTTAAGTAGCATGGGTATATTTGTAGCAATAGCCAAAAATACATTGTATGGGTCAAAATTATCGAATTATTGAAAAAAAAAAAAAAAGAATTACGCTCATGACTGATTTTGTGGTCCAGGGTTACATAAATAAACAAATAAAAAAGTATCAATAAGCATCTCAGGATGCAAAAAAATAAATAAAAAATAAAAAAACTGGCCAAATGAAGTTCTTAGCAATGCATATTACTAATCAAAAACTAAGTTTTGATATATTTACTGTAGGAAATTTACAAAATGTCTTCATGGAACATGATCTTTACTTAATATCCTAATGATTTTTGGCATAAAAGAAAATCATTTTGAACCATACAATGTATTTTTGGCTATTAAGACTGGTTTTGTGGTCCAGGGTCACATATATGGAAATGGTAACCCATGCCATGGTGGTACTGTGGTATTCTTTGATGTACTACAAAATTTCGTAACCATTCAATACCATGCCATTCCCATCACTTTTCTATGGTACTGCCACAGTAAGGCAAGTCATAAGTTATATTTTGTGTCTGTTTGGTTATTATGTGTAATGTTTGTGCACATGAGCGTAAAAACCAGAAAGAGGCAGAAACCTGTACAAGATTCCCAAACCTCATTTGTCTTCATTTGAGCAGACTGGTCATGACAGAGTCGACTGTAAATATCAAACCAAAGTGCATCTGTGCTACAGCTATCTGGCAACGGTACGGTTAAAAGAGTCAACACACAAGTAGCAAGAAACGAATGAATGCGAAAATATAAATGAAAGAATGTCTCCCGAAACGCCTCAGAAAGGACTGACAACTGAAGAGAATTATCAATCTCATCAAGAGATAAAAGAAATTCTTGTCTAACATCCCCGAAGGCTTTCTTTCATCTTGTGTTCTCATCTTCCACTTTTAGATTCGCCAATTTCCCATGAGTACCTGCACTTCAGACGATCAGTAACTGCTTAAATGACACCAATCAATGAACCCACAAGCGCCAAATGACTGAAACAGCCGCTGAATGTATATGTGCCCGTGCAAGCTGCCGTTATCACAGATGTTGTTATTTATGTCACGGATCTCAGTCTAGCTCAAGATTATCGCTGGCACCTGCGTTAAATGAGCCGCTCGCACACGTCCTACCTGAAAACCGCAGACAGACTATTGTGCAAACACATTACAGACGCAGAACCTTTATTTACTGACACATCTACCACAAGCTTTATTTATGTATAAGCACCCAATAACTAATACATGTATATTAAAAACTATATACTTAACAACCGCAGCATCAACATGGAAATGCAAAAACCATTCTTCATTTCCTTTAAGCAAAAAAACGCTTTGGGCAAGAAACGATCCTGACAGGTTTTGTGAGATTCACCCTTAGAAACCGCCACACACCAACCAAACAAGTGCTGGAGTACATTTCAGCATAAGGAACATGAGACACAGTTAATATGGAAGTCAATTCATTCTCCATTTTTTCCCACAGCTGCCCGAGGACACGCTATTCTGCGAGTCGTCTCACAGTCCCTCTGCTTTAGAAAACAGAGCATAAATTCACGTACACACACTGCGGACAGACCTCTAAACCCGTCTCCTCAGATAATGGCGAGTGGTGGCAGGCGGCCGGCTGATTTATTACTTGTGGCATATCAATTACAGCACTCGCCTCTCAGATGGAGCGCGAATACACACGCTGAATACACTCCGAAACAGACGTGTATAAAACGCACACAAAAAGCAATATACTCATAAACCAGTAGCCTCAGATGGCGGAAAAAAAAATACAAACAGAAACTATATGCTCTCAAACTGTGGCACACTATTTAAAAAAGAAAGTACTATACAATATGCATTCTGTAAACAATTTGATGTGCTATAGTTGAACACAACTGCGCTGCACACAACAGATACTCAATCCCACAATGCAATGTGCCCAGCATGACTTACAGTGTTGAAAAGCGGTAGAAATTTTCTAGCAAATTTACAGAAGCTTTCCAAAAGTTTCTAAAAGTTTTCAAAAATTCACCAGAAATTTTCCACCCCTTTGCAACACTGCTTTCCAAGTAGCACGGGTATATTTGTTGCAATAGCAAAAATCATGAAGATATTTTTGATTAGTAATATGCATTGCTAAGAACTTCATTTCAGATTTTCAAACAGTTGTCTTTTGGCCAAATATTGTCCTGTCCTAACAATACATAACCATACATCAATGGAAAGCTTATTTATTCAGCTTTCAGATGATGTACAAATCTCAATTTAAAAAAAATTGACACTTATGACTGGTTTTGTGGTCCAGGGACACATATAATAAATAAATAAATAAATAAATATATAAAATTTCTCAAAGTTTACAATAAAATAAAACAAAGATTACTTTCTTTTTTTTTCAGTATATTTCACATTTCATTCAATGTGTATGCAGTTTGTGTGCTGTTTCTTTGTAATTGTGAAATTTACTATCAACTTCTGAGCAAAAATAATTTCTACACCATTTTTTAGCACATTTGCAGTACAACAAACATTGACCTTAACTTTTAATTGCCAAAACACACTTTTACAGTTTATTTGAACTGAAAGGCATTTTGAGGTAATATAGAGTTTGAAAGATTTATCGCTGCATACAAAACACTATTTAATATTAGGTTTCCAGTATGTAATCACCTTTAAGTGACGTTTCTGATTTTCAAACTGCAATTTTAAACAGGACAGGAAGGAAAACACGAGTGCAAAGGAAGTGGCCAGTCAGCATTGACACGGTCATTTCACAGCTCATTATCCCACTAATTAAAAAGTAAATAAGCTGCAGACAAACGAACCGCATGCAAAGCTGAACATGCGTGTTTATCCAGCAGTACACAAATACGTCACTGAAGAAACAGTGCTTTGTGTTTACATCCAAAGCACATGATAATCCATAAACGTATGACCTGTATGCATAACATTTACACAACCTTTCCCCCAAAATAACACAGTTACTACTGTAAAACAATAAGAAATGGAAATATGAACTTCTTTAAACATTGTAAATAGCTTTAAAATCTGTTTTACTGTAGTAATGCCTGTAGTAACCAGTATTTTGTCAGAAACAGAAGTAAAGCAGGGGGATAAACAGATGTTGTTTACACTCGACCCCCGTTTACCCCTCTTTACCCCCTATGGAGCTGTAAAATCCCCCATCACACACCCTGATCTCCAGCCCTGCCCCCGTATGCTGCTCTAAGCTTCCTGAAACCTGTCTCTAACCACCAGCATGTCTAGTTCACTGCACTCGTCTGCAAACATTACACATCTACCACGCATTTAGAATAAAAGTCTCCACTCACACTCAACCATAAAATCATTATATTATCCCGTTATTTGATCTAAACATCTTTGAATAAGACAGAAACCACCCAGCAACCACTCAGAACGCCATAGCAACCAAACAAAACACTGCTGCAACAAAATAGCAACATTCTGTGATTGCACGTAAAAATGCAAATGCAAAAATGTAACACCTAAATTAAATTGAGATATGTTTGGCAGAGACAAAATATAAATGTCTATAAATCTGTCTTCTGATTTCAGCCACAAAAGCACCTTTTTTTCTAGAATAAAGCAAAACAGCTTTTCTCAGCAACCTTGGACCATTCATTTGTCCCATAAGGATTTTTAAAAAAGTCTGTTACAGAGTTATAAGCCATAAACCATAAACAAAGCCAAAAAGCTACAGGGTGAATCACATCACGAATGTGGCAAAGTAAAAAAGGATACAAAATCGAAGATACAAAACTGTTAACAAAGGCTTTAGTGAGTGAAAGAACTACAATCCCATTAAGCACTGCAAATGACAGTCAAATTAAAATTGGTAGAAAAATATAAACAAATTTTTGAGTATTTTATCAATTATCTATAATATAAAATTAATGTTAATAATAAACCAGTGGTTTTGTTTTCATAGATTTAGCCTATACAACATATTTCCATGTGTTTCAAGACATGCATAGATGTATACAAAAATGTAAGTAGTTTGAGAGAACAGGACTTCAAGGGAGTGGAAGAGGCTAAAGTGTTTCGTGGCATAATTTGCTTGTCACAATTACGTGATTGGTAGAGATTTAGCTTGCATAATCATGTGCTATGATGTATTTTTAACCAGAAATTTGCCTGTCACACAATTATAAAAAAAAAAAGTTTAAATAATGCGGGCTGATGATTCAACAAAAGCTTATATCATTGTTTAACAACGTCATAGCTCGCAGTAGGCCTGTTTTGAACAGTTTATAAGTTATCATAATAACTCATTTCCTTTGGAAGAAAATAAACAGTATTTTTTACTTCTAATTGCTGTGCTAAACTTTAACCTCTGACTGTTTTGAAAGCATGAAAGCATGAGTGTTTGTTGAACATCCCTCAGTCTTTATTTCATATTTTGACTTCACGCCAGTCCTTCACATCACAGAGTGATTCGTCCAAGAGTGTCAACTGAAAGCATTTAGGGATGTTCTCTCATTAAAATCATCCATGAAAGAGAAAACCAGAACGTTTTGTCTCAGATTACTTCACAACAGACCAGGATGACCAAAAATCTTCCATTACATCACCTAGCTATTGGGATTACGAGACCGTTACCCAGAATCCCCCGCACCGATGACTTGTGAGGGCTCGGCCTGTTAACATTCCAGAGGAAAACCGAAGAAAACGAGCGAAGCGGCGACTGTGAACTCTCTGTCTGTCTGTCCTTCTCCTTCCTGTTTCCTACTTGGCCGCAACACAAGCTCAGTGAAGCGTAAGATGCGGTACAGAATGTACAGCTGTGAGTGTGTTTGAAAGATAAAACACAAGATAAAATTGCACAAGTTCTTTAAAATCAAACAAGTTTGTCACCTTCCACAACAGCAGAAAGAGACAGACGTGTGCTCTATGAGGAGAGACGCATCTGAGCAGTCAATCTCACAATCACAGCTTGATGTGTTTAATACACACGCGTGAACATTTGCACACATGCATATGCATGACACACAGACAGAATGAATGATAAACTAGTAAAGCAGGCTAAATGCTACATTCGCTCACCCGTCTCTCTATGAGCTGCACAGACGTGCCGCCATTATTACATCATAGCCATTGCCATGTTTTTGCAATGAGTGATTATGGTGCACTTTCAATTCCAGTCACCTGGTGTTATGCAAATAAGAAAACGAAGTGAATTTTAGAAACGGATGGATTGTTTTCACGGTGCAGTAGTGCATTACATGCTCTCCAAATGAAATCAGACACATGGAGAACAGGTGGACATCTCTGGAGTCTGCACGTGCAGTGACTAAACTACTATAAAACAAAGCTTTAAATACAACAATAAAAAAGAACAATGCATAGTGCACTAGTTTGCACTTCACTGCGATATTAGCTTACAAAGCCTGAAAAGAAGTCATAAATAATCGTGATTCCATAGTAAATGCAATTAAATTATTTACTGTATGCGTTTTAAGCAAATACTGAAATTGAAAAAGCTTAAATAACTTTTTGTATTTTATTTATATTGCATTTAATCTATTTTATTCATAGAAATTGCAATAAAGAAGTCAAAAATAATTAAGTGGTTGATTGTCTTTTATGCTTACAAATTTAATAAACCAATAAAAAAAAGTACAGTAATAATAATAATAATAGTAAATATATTAATTTATATAAAAATGTATATGTAAAATGTGTGTGTATGTATGTATGTATGTATGTATGTATGTATG
>JAHKKF010492689.1:0-14564 GCA_019740295.1 Labeo calbasu
TTTTTTTTAATTTTATTTTGGTTTTTAGTCAAATATGCATTAGGACTGTAAATTTTATCTTTTTTTTAAATAATACTTTAAAAATTACTTTAAAAAATGAAATTTTGTAAGCAAGCATATTTCAGTTAATCATAATTAATGTGGTTAAATTAGAAATTTAGCAACCATTGGAGTAAATTAAGCTTGTAGTAGGGGAGCGTAGGGCACAACCTAACACTTTTTGACTTTTTGACTCTTTTCCTTGAGTAAACAGTGAAATCTCTGATCCATGTTGCTGTTTATTCTATTCAAGCACAATCCACATAGACATAAAAGTAATCTGACTGATATGTAAAACAATCAGTCACAGTTCATGTTGTTCACTGGAGAGTTTATTGTATTGATGCCACAATAATATGCCTGCATAAAAAAAAAATCATTTCAATAATGGAAAAGAACACAAAGTAAACTAGTTTTATATTTGCAGAAATTCTTCTTTACATAAAAGTAATCTGACTGATATGTAAAACAATCACAGTTCATGTTGTTCACTGGCGAGTTTATCATATTGATACCACAATAATATGCCGGCAAGAAAAAGAAATCATAAATACTTCTGCAAATATAGTTAACTTCCTAATAAGCGTCTCCAGTTATTAGCTGTTCCACAAAACTATCTAATTAATTCAGTTTTTTTTTTAATTTAGTGATATCTTAAGTATAACCAGGACACTTTGCCCACAAACTGAATAGTAGTCATAAAAATGGCAGATCTGACAAGTTTGCAAAGCTTTTACAAAGAAAATCTCACAGTGTGTTTTGACCTTTAAAAAGGCTCTTATGTTGCACTCTGGATTAGTTTGACTGCAGGAAGTTGATGGTACAAGCTGTTTTTTTAACAGATGTAGCCAATAAAAAGCAATATCTTCAGGATTTCTGATCTATTTACCTTTCACAACCTTCTCTGGATCTCTCAACTCATCTGCCTCTCTCATTCATCTTATTCCTTTATCTCTCCCTTGTCAACCGCTGCCTGCCTTGAAATATTTGTTTCCAGCCAGCTACTTTCGTCACTCGGCACATCAGTAAATATCACCACCGCTCTCATTCTTCTTTTCTGTCTCTTCTCTTTTTCTAGCAGAGAAGCAAATAGCCTTTGACTAAGGCCTTATACCTTCAAATCGAAAATGTAGAAAAATAATATTGAAGGGAAATTATATAAAATAGCAGCCAACAGAGATAAATTGTGGATAAACTGCCCCTGCGCCTTTTCCCAAACATAACATACCTGATTTTATTCAAGTCAAAAATGTTATTTAACTTTGCAGAATCAACCTAAATACTTTTATGTCAACAATCAAAACTAATTTTTATGGGTTAAATCAAGTCCAAAAGTACCCCTTAAGGTAACATTTGCAATTTTGGAATTTAATTAGGCCTTTCGCTCTGGAATACAGCCTCAGTGTAACATAAAACCAGCACAGTCAATATGTTGCAGACAAATTTCCAGGATTTTTCCATGCAAAGCAAACTGTTTTTTAACTTAGTCTTTTTTATTGCCTTTCTTTCTCTCCATCCCCCTTTCCCTTTTTCTTCTTGTATCATAACTTCACAAGACTGAAAATAAAAGGATAACTTTAAACAATTACTCTACCACATTAAACTACACACACGCTCTCACCCCCACTTGTCCGTAAGTGGAAAATTGTCTCCGACAGGCTGTAACCCTCCACCTTGGTTAGCTTTTAGAGTGGTAATAAAAGTTTACACACTGTAGCTAATCTTGGTAGCACTTGTTTTCCATTGTAAAAAAAAAAAAAGAAAGAAATGAAGGAAAAAAATATCATCCCAACCTGATTTGAAAAAGGCACCAGGGAAAGAGAATAAGCCAAAAGCCCCACTGTAATTCACAGAATGTCATCAATCAGAGTCTCAAGTCTCATCATATGGACATCAGAATAATGGAGTGTATAAAACAATAGTTTACGACTCAGCACAGTTTGGTCTTAAGTCGTGAAACACAAACAGGCAGTTATTTGTGGAATGATCCACCTACAAGAGCATTTAGAGTGAAGTATAATAAGCGGCAATGTATAAATGTCCTGTTTAGAAAGCAATGGCCTGAAATAAATCAACTCCAGACATAGAGTCTGTGTGTGTGACTCTGCACTCCTACCTTCTCTTCAGTGCATAAAGGTGTTATTCAGACCAGAGCGAATCTTAGTTGTGTCTGTGTGTGAGTGTGTCCGTGGTCTACTGTTTGTATAATCATCACCGCAGAACGTTAGACTCAGGCGGCTCTATTTATGTTTCAGAAGTAGACATATTTATTATGTGAACCTTGTAAGCAGCACCTTGCCATCTTAAGACTATACAACCAAAGTTATGCAAAACCAGTAACCAGCTGTTTGAGAAACACTTGCATCACTTGCATTTCATAATGTTGCGGTGAAGAAAATGTTGTTTATTTAAAGGTGACATATCATGGAAAACAGACTCATTTCTTCTTAAATGTAAAATTTATAATGTGTAATAAAATACAGTGCAATATATATTTTTTAAAACAACCTTCAAAAACGGATAATTCATAAAAACGCATCATGGTTGTAATGTTTTATTATACATCTTTCTGGAATACTAAATTGTTATTGTCATTTGCAACCTTGCTTCTACTGGTACTAGCACTTTGTGGTCTTTTTCTTCTCACGTAAAACAATAATTTAAACTCAGATCAACATTCCATAGCCCTTTATTTATTTACTTGCTAACTAACCGTGTAATTAGCAGGATGATGTACAGTTATCCTGTCATTATGGCAAAATAAACCCCTTCAGGATGTCACAAGATCACCCTGGGTTTTATTTTGCCATAATGATGGGCTGACTGTGCATTATCCGTATGAGAACATAAACGTATGACCGCTAAACATGTAATATTCAGCAGCTTGACTTGCTCTGATGAACACTGATGGCTAGCCAATTAGAACAGAAGTCATTTCATATAAATGTCTTAAATATATTGTTTATCGTCAATAGAATAGCGATGTTATGAAGCACAGCTCACACAGAAGTCTCAAACCAAGCAGATTGTGGTTGGTAAATAACTTGAATCTGCTTTACCAGTTTGAACCAGTTGCAAAATCTAAGTGAGGAAATGTTTGTCCTCAAACAAACTTCCCTATTGCATGGATTCCTACTTACTGTATTACCTGCAAACAATGCAGAGCAACAGTCAATATGACACACAATAAAGGGGTAGTTCACCCAAAAATGAAGATTCTGTTATTAATTACTCTGTCTTATGTCATTCCAAACCTGTAAGACCTTCGTTCATCTTCGGAACACAAATTAAAACATTTTTGATGAAATCCAAGAGCTTTCTGACCCTGCATAAACAGTAACACAACTGACACGTTCAAGGCCCAGAGGTAGCAAGGACGTCGATAAAACAGTCCACGTGACATCAGTGGTTCAACCTTAATTTAATGAAACTGCGAGAACAAAAATAACGACTTTGTTTAACAGTTTCTTCTATCTGTATCAATCTTCAGCGCACATTCACAAGAATACCATGGTGACAAAAAAAACTGCGAGTCATCCTCTCTGTCAAAATCTTTATATGTTTATGAACACGTTTTATATACAGCGTGCGTCTTCTGGCTGTAAACAAGGTGCAGCGCATCCTGATTCTACGTCAGTACACTGCATTATTGTTTCGTATTTTCTTTTGCACACAAAAACTGTTCTTGTAGCTTCATAACATTACGGTAGTCCACATGGACTATTTTAACAAAGTCCTTACCTTTCTGAGCAGAAAAGGGTCAGAAAGCTCTCGGATTTCATGAAGGATATCTTAATTTGTGTTCTGAAGATGAACAACGGTCTTATGGGTTTGGAACGACATGAGGGTGAGTAATTAATGACAGGATTTTCATTTTTGGGTGAGCTATCCTTTTATAGGGATCATCGGATGCAAAGTTCACTTTTACATGTTGTTTGAACATTAATGTGTGTTGGCGGTGTATGTACAGATCTACCCTATAATAATAAATATCCATGCAGTGGTTTTTAATTAATCTGTAAAAATAATGATGAGGGGCGGGGCGAGCAGAGCTCATTTGCATTTAAAGGAGCAGTCCATCAGAATGGGTTGATTTTTGCAGAGCTCATTTTGACAAGGTAACAATTGTTGTTTTACACTACCATTGGGATTTTTTAACCAAAGTATATTATAGACTTTTCATTAAGACCCTAAGGAATAATATCAACTTGTGGAAAATGGCCATCCAATGAAGAATGTGTCCCTTTGAAAAGGTGGAAATGGTCAGACTTGACTAAGGTGGAAAAGTACAAGATGTGCAAAATGTGGCCCCATGGAGCTACTTACTGTAAAAGAAGTTGTCAGGCACACACATACCAGCTCTGTCCAGTGGAAATGTAGATGACACACATACATCCAAATAGCTTTACAGTTCCTATGGAAAATACATCTAAAGAGGATTAGGAGAAGGCAGGCTGTATTTCTCTGTCATTCTCTATTTGCCTCTATTTCCATCACTTTTCTCTTCCTGCCTCTCTCTCTTCTCTCTCTGGATGTGGCCCCAGTACAGTCCATATATTTTTATTAGCAGAGTCTAAATGTTAGACTCTGGTCTTGCGTCCTCTGCCTATTTTTGGCCACAGTAATGGCCCCTCATTAGCCACTGTATTAACGCGTGTTAGTGAATCAGTAGGTGGGGAGATGCACAACAAACATGTGCAGTAACACAACTGCCTCGCATATGTTTAAGTTCTCTCGACTCGCTTGCAGAGTTTATTGAACGATGGGGTTGCAAATGTGTTAGTCACCTGATATCTGCGGGGGGTATGACCTCTGTAGCGTCTTTATGGATGTTATTCCTGACTGCCTTTTAAATTATATTCACTGTAGTAGAGCTATCAGTCATGACGTCAATTTGTAGGCCAACCCGGAAAGGTAATTTGCCTCCAGAATTTCCAATGACTTTTTAGAATTTTATGAATAAAGGTCTGTGGTTAACATCACTTGAAGACACTTTAACATTTTGTACTATAACATAAATTACTCCGTCATTCCTCAGACATTTTTTTTTTTATGTAAGTTGTAAAATATAAGTCCCGTGGCTTCCTTTTGTCTAGACAATGTTTGAAGACTTTTCTGTCTAAGCTGCTGGCATGTACCTCTGGTATTTCTTTTTCTTTGGTGTTTCATTTCCTTTTGGTAGTTGTAGCCACTTAAATGGCAAATTGTCAACTTTTTTAAAGTGTGTAATTTATGTTGTACATGAAAAAACTTAAAATAATGCTAAGAACAACCAACCTTATTTTGCTAAAAAAAAAAAATGAACTGAGACTTGCAAATGCTAATTCTGTTTCTGAATTTAGGACATCAAAATGATCAGCTGTATTATCCTGTATAGCTTTATTGAACCTCAGTGTTTTACAAAATCATCTTGTCGCTGTGCTCTGAACCAGCTGTTCCTCTTCCTAGGTAATTAAATGAAACCCCTCTGAACTTTTTCCAGCATGATTCCTCCCCCCACCCCCTTTCTTTTTCATTATTCTTAAATTAGCATATAACATGCAGACTTGCTGGTTTCAGACATTGTTGCTCATGTTTTATTATATTTACATGGTAAATTAATTGCAAACTCTCTGAAATTGCATGAACATGTCTATCATAAAATGTGCACTCTTTCAGAAATGTTTTCTCTACAGACAAATGATGATAAACCGTGAAAAACAGTGTAAGATCAGTGTGTGTAACAATAGTACCCGAAAGAAAAACACTAAACTAATCTAGCACTAAATTAGGTCAAATTTTGAGTTATTTGGCCACTAAAAACAAAATAATACATGATTTAAAGGGATAGTTCACCCAAAAATGAAATTCTGTTATTAATTATTCACCATCATGCCCTTCCAAACCCGTAAGACCTTAGTTCATCTTTATAACACAATAAAATACTTTTTGGTGCAAAGAAAACAAAAATAACCAACTGTTTCTTCTCTTCCATGGAAGTCATTGTTGAATGACGTGGTTATTTTTTTGCAATGGTTCGGTGTTACAGTGTTACGGATGTCACATGGTCTATTTTATTGATGTCCTTACTAGGGCTGCCCTCGACTAAAGATTTTTCTCGTTGACTAGTAGTCGACTTGCCACAGTGCACCGGTAGATGTAATACCTATGAATGTGTCAGGGAAAAACAGCAGGGAGATTACATTAATGTTTTAATCATTTATTGATTTCTTTGTTTTCACTTTAAGAGATGAAGTCAGCGACACTGACTCTTGTCATCTGTGCTATAGTGGATGTGCCTGTATGCATGTTTCATACAGATTACATAATCTGTAAATATTTGTTTTCTATTTGAATTGGTTCTTTTAACAGTAGACATTTCACTCTCTATAGATATATTTTTCATGTCTGTAAGACAAGTATACACAGTGTTTCGACATTTCGTGCTCAAGTTCACAGAGACAGCAGAAATCGCATCCTGTTAGCTTTAATTATTTTAAAAAAGCGTAATTTTTTGTTGTTATTGCGAGTGCACACAAATAAATGTAGAGTCTTTACAGATTCTAAAGATATATTACTCTTTTCTGTATGACCAAAAATGACAGAGTATTTTAAGAGCAAGTGACTGCACTGGCACCTCCATCTGTCGTACAGTGAGTGTGCTACTGTTCAGCTTTCACACTCCGCACAAACACTTGAATAGCGAATATTTTTCTAGGTTAACATTAGATTGAG
The DNA here is from genome assembly GCA_019740295.1 of Labeo calbasu. Taxonomy (NCBI): domain Eukaryota; kingdom Metazoa; phylum Chordata; class Actinopteri; order Cypriniformes; family Cyprinidae; genus Labeo; species Labeo calbasu. The sequence goes on from JAHKKF010492689.1 coordinate 6,754, forward strand.
CTACAGTGTAAAGGTGCTACATACATCTTTCAGATGAAAAGCCACAGTTGAGGTTGATGAATGATAGGCGAGCGTTTGGATGTCCTGCCCCATGTACTATGTTACCCCTATATAGACTAGCTGTTAACGATCTGTCATCACAGAATGTGTGACCATGCCACTTCCTGTGGAATTTTATTTTTTTTCTGCGACAAAGCTACTAATAAAATGTAGGTAGACCAAGCCTTTTCTTGTTGACTAAAGGTTAGTCAACTGTTAGGGGGCAGCCCTAGTCCTTGCTACCTTTCTAGGCTATAAAATGATTCAGTTGCATTGCTGTCTATGTAGGGTCAAAGAAAGGTCTCGAATTTCATCAAAAACATCTTAATTTGTGTTCTGAAGATTAATAAAGGTCTTATGGGTTTGGAACGACGTGAGGGTGGGTAATTAATGACAGCATTTTCAGTACAAGAACAGTCAGTCAAACTGAAGACACATGCTCTACAGGCTATAAAGTACTTGAGTTTTTGCACTCCATTAGTCTTATTTTGTGGGGTTTTGTACTTTTCTTGAGTTCTGCTAAAACAGAAAACTTGTACTTTTACTGAAGACCTCCAAAACAATACATCACATTGGAGGCTTAAATGAAAATGTGAAGAGTAAAAAGTATAGTTCTGCAGGTCATCATGACTTGTTCTTTTGGTCCATTTTAGTGATCTGGCTTATTTTAGTCTCAGTAAATCCGAATATGAATTACACTTCTGGCTGAACTTTTAAAGCCAGTAACATCCATTTCATCTGTACTTTGACAAAAATATGTTACTGGTCCAAGTCTCAAGTACAATTGAATGTGAAAACTTTACTTTCGCAGTACGTTTTTGGCTAGATACTTTGAGTACAATGTTGACAACCATACTTAAAGGGATAATTATCTTCTTTTGTGTTTCAAAGAAGACAGACAATCTTACAGATTTGAAATGACATGAGGGGGAGTAAAAGATGACAGAATTGTCATTTTTTTTAGTGAACTAACCATTTAAGTGTAATTCCTCAGTATGACAAATTTTCAGAATTGACTAGTTGGTGGGTTGCCTGAATGACAAGTCAATGACTAGTCAAATCAGTCTTAAGGAAGTCCTGAAGAAGCAGGCTGTTTTTTGGGTTTACCTGGACCTTAATAACTGTTGCATCTTTAACCTTTAACATTAACTATCTACTGTAACAACCTTTACTTCAGAAAATTTATTTTTTAACTGCTTCTAGTTTATAAACATTTATTTTTCCTCTATAACTTCATCCATAGGAGTGGCGACATGTATGTAATGAAGGCTATTACTCACACTAAGCTACCAAACAAGCATAGAAATGGTTTTAAAAGAGCTATTTAGAAAATAAAACCATATGATACTATGTGCAACACAGGCAAACTTAGACACAAAATAGGGCAGGATCCTATTGCAAATGTTTTGCTAGAAATAAAGAGACCATATTAAAGGGTCCTATTATGCTCTTTTACAAAGTCTTGATTTGGTTTTGGGGGTGTAATAGAACATGCTTTCATGCTTGGTGGTTCGAAAAACGTGTTATTTTTCACATAATTTGCATTATAACAATACCTTTCTCCCAGCCTGGCACAAATGGCTCGATTAGTTCCGGGTTTAATGAAGGCCCGCCTTCCGAAAAACGAAATGTGTTATGATTGGTTAGCTCTCCCACTGCGTTGCGATTGGCGAACATCTTAGACGGTATTTCAGTACAGCCACGCCCCTTTCAAAGAAGCAAGTTCTGTGTTAGCACAAGCTAGATTAAAGTGATTCTTATATTTTAAATATGGATATTTTTCTTACAAAAATGGATCGATTCACTACAGCAGGCCTTTATTGACCCCCTGGAGCCGTGTGAGGCACTTTTTAGTATGGAGGGATACACATTTTTGGACTTTTTTTGGACTGATGAAGAGAAACACCCATCTATGCCGTTCTAAAGCTTGGGAATGTCAGGATAAATTTTAATATAACTTTGATTGCATTCGTCTGAAAGAAGGAAGTCATATACACCTAGGATGCATGAAGGGTGAGTAAATAATACGAAACAATAGTTTTGGTCAGCCTGCGAGATCGCCAATACATGATATTATCGTGCTAATTTATTGAATTATTTACATACTTAGTTTCTTTGCCCGAAACAAGCTCCAGCATAAGGCTAAAAGCAGCCTAACATTATCAGAGAACATCATCACTGATTAGCCTAGCCTATTCTAGTGCGAGTTTATGCATTTTAAAAAACACTCACATTATAAGTGAAGCTATCTACACTGTATGATGAATAAATCTCTTACCACACACTGCACACATCTGCAGCGTGTTACGGCTCCGATGCGGCAACTGGGGTAAATTGCGACTTCGGCATGTGTTTCGACCCCCTGTACTGCACACGTCTGCAGTGCGTTACTGCTCTGAAGTGGCACACGCTAAAGTTAGGCTAATCCTCCCTACCCACCCCCCCAACAATTCGAATTTCCATATGTGGGATTTAATTTAACGATATTCTAATGGACCGCACTGTGACATCATTGCATGCGGAAAACCAACGCTGTAGTCCTAAGGAGCCGTTCGTTGTAGTTCTTGAAAAGAGATTTTTTTTCAAAACAAAATATCTCCTTTTGAGATTTTTAACTTTGTAGATCTATTTTAAGCCCAAAGATACACACCACACACTGACTAAAATTCAAAAAGTAAAAAAAGCATAATAGGACCCCATTAAACAATACCAATGAAAGTAATTAGAAACGTAAGGAACTAAGCACACTACTGATAAAACGAACAATACAGTAAACAGGTAAAAACAAGCAAGAGATAATAAGGGAAACCTAAAAGAGGAAACAGGAACAGAGTACAAACTAAAAGTCCAAAACAAGACAAAAGCACAGAGACACAGCAGCCATTATGCTATGAGTGAATGTGCCTAATGAATGTCTCTAATTTGACCATTACTGCATAACAGTCTTATAGAATAGTGTAACAACAGGCAGGAAGAGCCAGTATTGAATTTATCCATTAGCTTTTCCTAATGGCCCTTCTGTTTGGGTGAAAACCATGGCTCGCATGGAAATTGCGCTCATTTCCTCAGCTCCTTCCTTTCCTGTTTAACAAAAAAGTCTCTTCTAATCTCTGCAGTCTTCAGACTGAATACCAGTGTCTGGTGTCTGACAGTCTTTGTTCAGATGTGATCTAGGAAGAGGTATGTCTCCTTAATAGTACCTCCACTTTGATGTGAGATTTATGGCTGATTAAAGAAATATTTAAGGTTTGATACAAGTTAAGCTCAATAAAAAAGCATGTGTGGCATAATAGTGATTAAAAAAAAAATTCTGTAAAAACAGTAGAAAGCAAGGTGTAGGGAAGCACCTTGTAAGTTTTTTTTTGTTTTTTTTTCTTTTAAAAGTCAATGTAATGTTTTAAAATCATTATTTTTTTAGTCGTTTTAGGGTTTCAAGGTGTTAAAGTTGTGAAATTGGATATAACTTCACACAATTTTTTTTTCTACCGGAAATTGTAAACATGCATCATTTACGTCTGGTCATTACGTTTGAAATGGTTACTAATATTATGTTATGAATTGGTGTCATTCACTTTTATTGTGTCAACTGTGGTTATACTGAACTTGTATTGAACACAAAGTCATACAGTCACACTGATCCTCAGATTTCCCAACCCCACTGATCATGTGTTGTGCCTGTACAGTATGTGCGTGTCTCCTTCCTCTCTGCCCTCTCGCCTGTGGAGATACTAAATAAACTGTAATGACGCAATCGGCCAAACAACTGTGTCTGTACTGCTCTTTTCCTCTCTGTCTCTCTTTCTCTCTCTATGTGTGTTTCTCATTTTCCTCCTCTCCTTTTATCAGTCAGTTAATTTGCTGCCTTTTTTCTGCTCTTTCACAGCTTCAAACAAAGCAAATATAAATGAAATGTCATCGTCAGGATATTTTTAATTTGTTGACTATGTGGTTTGTAATTTTCACGTTATGTCATTTCTCCCCAACGTTCATTTACATCAGCGCCATTAGCACTGATTATCATTCAGAAATTCCGCAGAGCAGAAGGATAATTACATCTTTACCTAGGTAAATTACCATTGTGTCCTGTTTCAGGAAATGATGCATTCATGAACATGTGGCAAGGGACTAGTCTTGCATCAGTGATCAGATTTTCTATAGAGCAAACCAACACAGTGCCAGAATCATTTCTCATACATAAACGGTGTCCAATTTAAAAAAAAAAAAATCTAACATTAAAATCCATTGATTTATGTTTTGTTTATAAATGTTTTTTAAATCTGAATGATGTCATCGAACCAGTAATGTAGTGCACTTTAAGAAAAGTCTGCAAAAATATGTCCCAATGTAGGCTACTTAATGATTTTTCACACGTTTCAACTATTTTGAGTGACACTATGCATTGTATTGTGTTTTAGGGTTGAAGGAATTGTATGCAAACATAATGCAAAGGTACTGGTAATTTTCTGTCAGGACATTTTTTGTTTTTCTCACAGTGTGGGTAGACTTTTACCTTGCATAGTTTTGTTCATTGTTTTATGGGATGAGGCCATATCATGCAAACTGTCCCTTTTGGCATCTGGCTAATTTGGCTAGTTTCTACTAAGTGACAGAAGAATTTGCATCACAGTACCGTAGAAGCCTTTAACATCACAATAAAAGACATGGGAAGCATTTTCTCCTGTTTTTTAAAAATTGATAAACCTTTTTATTTTTTCTATATTTTATTTATGTAGTTACATTGTTAGTTGCTATTCATTATTTTCCAGTTGAAAACCTCTGTATAGAATCATTCTTTTTTTATTAATGCATTGTTATGTAAAGTATAAAGTCATTGTTTAGTTATTATAGTGTTGAGTTTATGGATGACAAAATACATCAACACCAGTTCCATCAAACTTTTCACAAACTATTTTTTATATATATTTTCAGAAGACAAACTGTAAGTGACAGTTTGACACAGGTGAAATTCTAGCTCAGTACAATGTTTGATTTTTTTTTTTTTTTTTTTTTGCAAAAAATAGCCTTAAAAAACACATAAGGCAATGTAGTATATTGTCCCAAAACTCACATAAATATTGTAGTAAAAAACACATCCAGATAAATTAATTTAGGAGGTTCTTATCACTGTACTGAAGTGTTATTCACTGTTTTCATTCTAAACTTGCACAACTAAAATGCATATTGATTAGCGATAAATAAAATAACAAAATAAAGAGTGAAATATTAAATGTTAAGCACGTTTGTGCTCAAGTGCTTACTGAAGGGGACAAAATGTGTCTTGATCTTTCTGAGAAGTTTTCTGATTGAGCAAAGACATTTTCATCAAAAGATATCCAAATAAGTTGGCATTGAAACGTGCATTTGCGTTCTATATATGTCTAACATGGCTTGCGAGAGTGTGTTTTAAGCGTGTGTTTATGTCCGTCGGTATTTGAGAGTAGACACATGTTAATCCCAATTAGTGCTGGGTTAGCTTGAGGACAAGAAATGGCACATACCGATTGTTCACGGACAAAGCCGACCTGACAAATGCGGTGTGTGTACACACACACACACACACACACATACACACACAGAGAGAGAGAACTCTCCTGTTAGTCCATGTGTGCTGGGACCAACAGCTGCTGTCCCTAGGCAGTCGTACAGGAAGAGCTCTCACATGCTAATACACAAGCAGGACAGAACGGCCACTTCATTCCACGTGGTGACACGAAAGATAAAGAAGAGGAAAATGTTAAGGCACAAAATCGTATTTTCTTTAGCACATGCTTGTGCTATTGTATTGCCCCCAGAGTGATCTGAGTGAACCTGACAGTCTTTTAATGCCCAAGTATACATGGCAGTGAGTGTGTGTTTTTGGGGGGTTGTGTAGGTCGTGTTTCCTATTAGAATTAACACCTGCTGCCAGTAGACATTCATTCCAGGCAACAGACATTTACGGTAATGATTGTTCGTGAGTGTCAATTTGAGTATGTGTGTCTACACAAAATTGATGTATAGAGGAAGGTATTGTACTGGTTGATTAATTACAGAAGCTGCTGAATGAGTCTTCTAATTGAAAGTCTCTCATCCCTGTTATCATGCAGTTAGGGAAATTCTTATATCTGCATGCAGTACAGTAGCCATATAATGGCTTTTCATGTTATGAATTTCCCAATGTCAGTCATTTGTATATTAATTGGTTGGTATACTTTGTAATTTAGTAGATTTGCACCTTTAACTGTGCCTTTCCAGTGACTAAAAAACTTTTGATTGCTGCCACTTAGTTCATTTATAAATAAAGGCTTTGTTAATTTTCTCACACTTTAACTACTATGTACTTACATTAAAAAGTCACACTTTTATTATTAAAGAGTAGGACTGTCAAGTGATTAAAGTGCAAAATGTGCTTAATCTGACAATTAATCGCACATCAACCTTGGCTTAGAAATTACCCCCCAAAATATCTTTTAAAGTCATTATTGTTTTAAATGAAAAAAATAATTGAACAGGCATTACAATAAGTAGTTTAGAAGTACTTTAGAAATTAATATTTTTAACATCAACATCATTCAAACGGCTGATTGATTTAGAAATGAAGCAAGTGGTGACTGTAACTGTATCAATGGCTTACTTGATTCATTAAAAACTGTGGATTCATTCAGTAATGAAACACTGTTGTGTGTCGCTCAGAACAGCACAAGTACAACAGTTCTGGTGTGGCTTTGTTGAGCAAAAACTGGCAGTACTGACAACATTGTGTCTGAAATGTAATACAAAATTAACTAAATCAAAAAATCTAAATCAGTTTTACAAAATCACCTTTGCAAACACGCAGATATTGCTAAACTGCATCATATTATGTAAATATTAGTGCTGTCAAATTGATCATGATTAATCGCGTCCAGAATAAAAGTTTGTGTTTACATAATATATATGTGTGTGCTGTGTATATTTACAGTATCTCACAAAAATGAGTACACCCCTCACATTTCAGCAGCGTTTTTAGTTTATCTTCTTAAAGAACAATACTATAGAAATGAAACTTGGATATATTTTAGAGTAGTCAATGTGCAGCTTGTATAGCAGTGTATATTTACTGTCTCCTGAAAATAAATAGCTGGCAACAAAAGTGAGTACACTCTAAGTGATAACAGCACAATGTCATTTAACCATGCAAAGCCACATGTCCTATTCATCATGTTCATGTTTTTTTTCTGCTTAACAGGACCATACGAAGTTGTGTATCTTGTATTAGAGCAGTTAAAATTTGGTACTTTGAGTACAATTCTCTCATACTGACCACTGGATGTTCAACAAGGCACATCATGGCAAAGAACTCTCTGAAGATTTGAGAATTAGACTTATTGCTCTCCACAAAGATGGCCTAGGCTATAAGAGGTTCAGTAACAACCTGAAACTGAGTTACAGTATTATGGCCAAGGTCATACAGAGGTTTTCCAAGACGGGTTCCATTTGGAATAGGCCTCGCAAGGGTCGATCAACAAAGTTGAGTACTCCTCCTGTGCATCAGGTGCAGAACCTGACTTCAAAAAACAGATGCACGAGTGCTGCCAGCATTGCTTTAGAGGTTGCAGAAGTAGAAGGTCAGCTTGTCAGTGCTCAGACCATATGCCGTACACTGCAACAAGTCGGTTTGCATTGGCGTCATCCGAGAAGGAAGCCTCTTACAAGAAAAGCCTGCAAACAGTTTGCTGAAGACAACCTGTCCAAGAGCATGAATTACTGGAACCATGTCCTATGGTCTGATGAGACTAAGATAAACTTGTTTG
>JAHKKF010492691.1:0-21144 GCA_019740295.1 Labeo calbasu
ATCTTAATTTGTGTTCTGAAGATGAACTAAGGTCTTTAAGGTCGTTTAAAGGAATAGTTCACCCAAAACAATTAAATTTGCACTTGCTAACCATTGGGTCCTTTGCATTGAATGGGTGCCGTCAAAATGAGAGTCCAAACAGAATGAGAGTTTGAAACATCTCAATAATCCACAAGTAATCCACACAAATCCAATCCATCAGTTAACCTCTTGTAAAGCTGTGTGTTTGCAATTGTATTTACATAATATTGGATTTTTTATTTTTAGGGGTCGTGAAAACTGTGACTTCTCTTCTCCTGTAAAAAGTTGTAGAAAATTGTCATTGAAGCTGAGTGGAAGTGGATTCTGCTCTCATCTTCAGCCCCCTTAAAAATACAGCGAAACTGCTTTTGTATAGCAAGCAGTACAATGTTATGACAGCTTCCTCTGCAGGAAGCACAACATACCAGATAAAGCTAGTACATTCGCTTCAGAGAGTGTGTGCAACTCTGAGGTTTAATAAATGTGTGTGTGTGTGTGTTTTAATAAATAATGAATTAAGGATTCATTTTAAAAAGAAGCGTCATAAGGTTGCCCCAAAGTGCTTGGTGAATCATCAGTTCTGTGTTATGGTGGTTGTTTTTACCCTTTGGGAGCTTTTATGAAAAGGTTGCTGGATCTAGAAATCTAAAATTGCACAGATAAATTCAGTTCGGTGTGCTGACAGTCCTTTGCCTTTGCACAGCTTACATAGAGCAGAGCTTGTGCTCTGTATTTGATGTGTGCTGGAGAGTCTCTTTGCTTTTGTGGGGTTTGGTGTTCATTTGTTTTTGTTATGATTGGTTTAGGGTGTAAATTCCCTTTGATGTGATTGGTTTAGTGTCGTACTGAGGTTAAGGTCAATTGTGTTGTCTTGATCTCTGTGTCAGTAAACAGGCAGTAAAACAGACAAGGCACTTAATCTAACAAGATTTCACATTACCTCCAGGTACAAATATAAACTCTATTATATTGTGAGTGTGTGTGTGTGTGTTTACTTTTTCCTGTTTGCTGATGTGCACCCTTGTTTGTTAGTGTGCGTATTGTTTGCTTGTGTGTACCTTTGTTTGTGCGTCTGTATTTGTTTAGGTATGCAGGTGAATCCAGCAGGCACACAGACAGAGATGATGCTGGCATGATGAACCTTTGACCTTTGACCTCTTTTCTCAGCACTGCAACAGCAATAAATTTGCGTTTAGATCAAGGTCTCACGGTTTGGCTTGTTAGCATGGTGTAGATCGCCCCTGCTGGTAGTTGCTGGAACTACAACATCTATTTTTCTTGATTCGTGCCCATTCAAAAGTAATGATCAATTGTTTCGCTAAACAAGATTCTTATTCCTCGGCTGGGAATGTGTAGAGCGCTTTGAAACTGCATTGAAACTGCAATTCGGATCTTTAACCACCATTGAAGTCCACTTTATGGAAATAAATCCTGGAATGTTTTTCTCAAAAACCTTAATTTTTATTCGACTGAAGAAAGACATGATAATCTTGGATGACATAGGGATGAGTAAACTCTCTTTAATTCTGCAGTGAACCAATACATTAAGGAGCTGTCCGTGGTCCTGAAAAGGCCTAGCACACTATGAGTAGCTTTTACAGAGCTTTAATTTTTATTTTCAGCAATATAAATAGTCTGACATGATGGTGGCTTGATGACTTCCGCAACTGTGGTATAAGACATAATTGTCAGCTATTTATAATATTGTGATACAGTAATAAAGCAGCTGAGATAGGGAGTGTTTGCAAGTTTTAGACTTTTTGGGTTGAAAATAATATGCAGTATTGTACAATAGGTGCCGTTCATGAAGCTGTAAATCATCCCTGTTTTGGGTTCCGACTTCACTACCGTTGTGTCTTTAAATACTTTATGAATTGACTGCATTTCTGCAAAGATCTGAAACCGTTTCTGTCTTATGACACTGCTGAAGACACATTAAGTACCAGTTACTGTGGCAACTGCAAATTCTATTTGAACTGTCTTCTTTTTTCTTTTTTTGAAGACTTGCTGTGAGTCTGTTTTTGAATGTTACATAAACGGGTTACTCCTGAAGGATTTCCTATAGCAAGCTGTTCTGTGTTTTTTCTGCATAGTTCTGTGTTCAGACACTAACAGGCCAGCTTCATTGTATGGACCCACCAGCTGTAGGTTTAACGTCATGATTTATGAAACACATTTCGCTTCCTAGATTCTGCTGCAGCTATATTATGAAATGCAACACTACCCTGCATTTTAAAGTATTTTTACATTTTTATTCAGCAGTTGATACAAAAGTATGTTATGCTGATTAATTAAATTAGTCTCAAAAAATGCATATATCAATACCTAATCAGCAACAGTCACTCATGTTGCCAGAAATCACCAACTTTAATTAAAAATGAATGACATCTAATTGCTTTCTCGCTGCAAATCGCTGGCAGTCGGAACACCCCTTATGTAAGCATTAGTATAAGAATAATTTATTTATATTTACAAATGGTGTTTTAAACTTTTCTCACATCTTTCCATTCCATAATAAACCCATCTTCAAACATTTGTCTTTAGAATGCTGGGATAAGCATGTTTTACCACGGTGAGAAGAGCCAGGCACAGATAATAGACCTCGTCACCGCAATGCTAATTCACTCCTTTACGATAAGCATTTAACAGGAACTCACTAGGCTTATCGGACCCCAGGAATCTCTCTCTCTCATGGGCAGGCGAGAAAGATGTCCTTACTCTGTAAAAGTGAGTTCATAAAATGAAGAGAGATTGTTTGCGAGAAAAGAAAAGGACTGCTGTGGCAATCTTTTTTTGAGGGGGGCGATTAATTGGAGGATTAATTGTCAAGCTGGAACAAAGTAGAACATTGTGGGAACATTCTGCTTAATGAAGCATGTCGGAGTGACAAAAGAGCAATATCTCCTGCTTTCACATGTTTTTTTTTTACATGCAATTATGCTGCCTCCTAAGATATCTCGTTTTTGGTTAATTCTAAAGCAGCATCACATGTAATCCCAGAATGCATTGTTATGAGAAAATGTGTGTGTATACACACATTTTATATATTGGTTATGTATTGTCCCAGTCACATTTTCTTGGTTAAAATAAACATTACTTATCAGACAAATTATATTTTTACATTAACAATGTAATTCATTTTTTATTTACAGTATTAAAGCCAAGTATGAATCTCATCAAGATAGTGTTTTTAAGCATTTTACTTCAAAATAATAACCGAAGGCAGTAACAATTTAAACAGTACATTTTATTTGTGAACTTATGTTCAGCTGTTCTATTTTTTAGTTAACTTTTAACTAACTTTGAATTTTCGGGTCATCAGTCATCAAAGATTAGTAAATATTGGTCACAGTCATGAAGACTTTAAATTTCACCAAGTTGATTACCCATTAAAAACTCCCACAGATCATGTTTTAATGCCATTTTAAGTCTTATTTTGGTTATATCTATGTGTGTGAGTTGTTTACTTACTTTTTAAAATTAGTCTTCCCATTAACAGCATTATATTGTTCATTCAGACTAAATCACGAACATGGAACGTGCACGAACACAAGAGGCGGGATTTATCACATGAACCAATCACAGCCGATCATGACCAGTCATATCCAATCATATCGCGATGGAGGCGTTGCCTCCTCTCACGTGTCTTTTCCTCATTCATTCTCAGTTACGCCCATCAAACTCACCACCACCATGCTTTAGGGGGACTGTTAAAACTCAACAGGCTCAGGGGAGGTGAGAGAGATGCAGACTCCCGTTGTAACTTTACATGCTGGTGTCACTGGTGTACAATATTTCTTTAGAAAAACAAGTGATTTATATACTCTTTAATATTATATTTTGAACTACTGGAATTTTTTATTTTTGTATTACAATTTTGTTTTCTCTTCCAATACTGTTAGATAGATGTATTGATGGTTAGGATGCTGTCTATGTAGTCTGCTCACTAGTTTTTTAGAGCTTATGTCACGGTGCAGTTTAGCAGTACCATCAGATTTCCCTGCCACCTTTCTCTAGTGTTAATGTGGCGGATGGATCATTTGTCTTCACTAGCACTGCTGTAGCGACAGAGTCAGCAAAATAAAGCTTCTACCTGCTGCCCCCTGCAGAGAGACAAGTAAAGAGGGAGAGATGTGAAGGCGCCTGTAGCTGATTGCACTCATGCTGTTAGTATGCAGGGTGCTGCAGTGAGCCGTATTTATTCAGCAGGGACGGTCCAGGGTATGAATACTGAAATCATGAGATGAGGTGACAGGAAGTGCTTCAGGCTGTAGAGCATCAGTGAGCAGTGCCATAACACACAAATCTCTAGAGCCTCAGATGACCTCCTCTGAACATGGACTGAGACCAAAGGCCCTCTTCATCTACCACAGGAAGGAGACCAGTAGAATACAGACTTTATTTTCAAAGAACTAAACGGTTAACCCCGATAAATATTGGTTTTAAATATTCATCAGCCAATTACACTGAAATTCTTGTTGGTGAAAAATATTTGGACCAACAAATATGCCGTGCCGACGGTGTAGTCAGATTCATATACAAATGACTCTTAACAAGCTGGTTCTTTTTTTAATGAATCAATCATAACAACTCCCGAATGAGTCTGTGACTAAATTGGCTCACTCATGGAATTAGAGTGATTACTCAGTGATTACTGTCACGATCACCAGCTAGACTCTTGCCACTCTACCCTGGATTCATGCCTAGGAACCAATTTTCAGACACACCCCATTTCCAGTCAAGAGGACTATTTAAGCTGCACCCACACACACTCACATTGTGAAGTATTGTTTAGCATTGCGGACGTTACTGAGTGTTTTCTTTGGTTACCTTGTTTCTTTCTCTAGTCTTGCCTTGCCTGTGATTTGACCCTGGACAGTGTTCTTGTGTTTTGTTTGCTACCATTGCCTGTTTTGTGGATTGCTCTCTTGTTTTGATGTTACTGTTTGCTGGTGTTTGACCCTGCCTGTTTCGACAGACATGCTTTTAAAGAAAGCACTTTGTTGCAACGCTTGTCTGTTACAATTACTAAATAAATGTAACTTTTGGTTATATATGACTTCACCAAGGTACTTACTGTTAAGTGGTTCTTAAAGTATGTCAGTGGTTTGCTGTAATAGACTGTAATTGCATATTAGAGCATAGAATTAGAATCATTTCTTAAGGATCATGTGACACTGAAGACTGGAGTAATGGCTGCTGAAAATAACAAAATATATTACTTATTGTACTATTATAATTTTATAATATTACTTGATTGTTTTTGCACTCAAACATTTGCAGCCTTAGTGAGCATAAAAGTAAATAATAATAATAATAAGTAGACATGTACATTTTCTGGAGAAGTAACTACGGTCTTTTTTATCACATTTCAAAAATGAGTTAAGAATAGCATGTTTTAACACTTAGCGTGTAGCTATTCACTGCTAGCATGTGTAGCATGTTGGAAGTCCTGTGTGGTAGCATGAATCAGACGAACCAAGCCCCATGTCTATACAATGTTCTGATGCAGAGATATAGGTCTTGCTAAATGGTTGCTAGGGTACTGTGTTTGGTTGCTAGGGTGTGGCTTGATAGCTTTATGATGATCCTGAGAGACTGATTGGTTACATGAGTAAACTGAGCCCACCCCCATGTCTCTATGACATTGTGATGTAGAGTTATGCTCAATTCAGAATTCTTATGCAAGTTACTATAGTAGAAAAAAAACGTAGAAAAAAATGTGCTCAGTTCCTTTACCATAGTATGTCTATGGGACAACTTTGGAGGGCTCTTGTGCCCCAGGGTTACAACGTATATCCCATTCTGGGGTATGTTCTCGCATAGCTTGACAGCCTCTTCAAATGTGGTGATCCACGTGTTTCTACGAAATTTCTTGCTTGGTGCTACAACCCGTCAAAGTTGGACACAATGCCGATGGGATTTTCCACCTGATTTTTTCGCCCGCTGTGCGAAAATCGTATGCCTGATCGCTTATAAAAGTCATACCACACCTCTCCTTAATAAGCCACAAGATTTGACACCTCTCTCAAGGGGCTGTGACAAACGGTGCGGGACGAGTTACTAGCGAAGTTTGAACGGAAAGAAGACTAATAATATTAGACAAACAGAGTAAAGCTTCGCAAGCACCACTAATAATAATTATTGACAAAAAGAAATATTTAAATGCCCTATATATACCATTTTAAATGTTCCTTTTGGTCATTGTCTTCTTGCCTATCTTGCCTTTGAAATTTAGGCAAGATATAATAGCATTCAATACATGGCATATGTCGTCAGCAGCTGGTTTGATATAGTGTAAGTTTCTCTGCTGTGATTTATGGATTGTCTGCTTCTCTCAAGGTGATATTATTGTGACTGATCTAGTCCACTGGGTTTAGAAAAGCTCTGCTGTCTCTTTTTAAAGACAAAGTGTAAAAGGTAAAGCTTTTAATTTCAGTCTGCAATCTGTGCTTCTCCTCTGTTGTTGTCTCCAGATATATCACTGCAGTTGTGTTGGATTTGGATGAAGGAGAAATAACCAACAACAGCTTTCTGTTAGACTATTACATCTCCAATGAGACCTGAACCATTCTGGTCCTGTTAGTTTCATCCGTCCCCTTTAAATTCAGAAATGTAACACTGTGGTTTATTGTAGAGCCTTTTGGGAGTTAAGGACACAATCACATCCCTTCGATTTTCTGATGAACAACTCTGATTTCTTGAAGGTTCCTTGCTTTTAACCTTTGAAAAAGCGTAATCAAGTGCTCGTATTGGCTGGTGTTTACAGACGAGATCCAAATTGGGCCGTTTGTTCTGGATGTGCTTTAATGTGATTCTCTGTGTTGTTCAGCCTTTCACAAAGTTTAATTTTAATGAAGTGCCTCTTTGTGATTCGCTATAACTCTAGAATATTCTTCTACACGCTCAGGATAAACAAGCTTGACATTCTCCTTCAGGTCCTCTTCAATCAAGATGGACTTGGGCATCATTATGGTGTGTGCTGACCTGAGCTAAAGATCTCCTTATGGGTCAGTACTCTGTTTGTGCTCTAATTAAACACAAGGGAGGGTTTTGAATTGGTTGCTTTCCAAATTCACACAAAGATGTTTTTGCTTTTGTCTTCAGTCTAGTTCTTTGCTGCCAGTGTGAATCAGATATACAGGTTTTCTTTTTTTCTGTTTTTCAGAAAAACAATACTGTTTAAAAGTCTGTACGATTTTTTAAAAGTTTTTGAAAAAAGTACCTTGTGCTCAGCAAGGCTGAATTTAGTTCATCAAAAATACAACAGTAATATTGTGAAATATTATTACAATTTAAAATACATGTAAATGAACTGTATTTTAAAATGTTATTTATTCTGAATTTTCAGCAACCTTTTTCCCGTTCTTCAGTGTCACATAATCCTTCGGGAATCATTCTGATTTGCTGATTTGGTGCTTAAGAATGATTTCCTATTATCAGTGTTGATGCAAAAGGGGGGGAAATAACTTACTGACCCCAAACACTCAGTAATTAGTATTTGGCAGCTGTCTTGTAAACTGACAGCTTGCAGTTACATACAGCTACTGATGCCATCTGTATGTGAAAATGTCTGATGACAGGGAAGTTATTGGCCAGTTATTGGACTGTTATTGGACAGAAAATAATCTTCAGTATGACTACTAATATTTTGACTATGGACTATGGTGCCATTAACACTTAATGTTAACACTTTACGATAAGGTGTCATTTGTTAACTTTAATGTATTAACTTGCATGAATGAACAATGAATGACACCTTTATTACACTATTTATTCATCTTTGTTAACGTTAGTTAATAAAAATACAGTCGTTCATTGTTTATGTTAGTTCACAGTGCATTAACTAGTGCTAACAAACACAGCTTGTGATTATAATAATGCATTAGTAAATGCTGAAATTAACATTAAGATTAATAAATGCTGTAGAAGTATTGTTCATTCTTAATTCATGTTAACTCATGTAGTTAGCCAATGTTAACTAATGAATCTTACTGTATAATAGTTTTAGTTTTTTAACAACTTTAATTGCTACATAGATGAAATAGGAGTTTAAATATGCATAATTTCTCAAAACATGAATATATGCCAAATTATGTGCTTTCACTTGGATATGAAAGACAGCTTTAAAATGGTTAATAATACCTTTGAGATTAGTTGAGATTTAAAAAGAATTGAGTTTAACAAGCCCTCACTTTTGACACTGAAAAACTCATTAAAACTAACATGTTCTGTGTGTTTTTTTTCCTCAGCAATTGAAAAATGACCTTTATTTTAATATGCATTGCCCTGTACTTTCATCACATGAAAATTCCCATTAATCACCTGTGCGAAATGACATATGATCCAGCAGCATGAAATAGTTATGTCAGAAAGGGCAAACGGCTGGCTGTGAAAAAACAGCATCTCCGAGCCTTAGCTCTGATGAAGTTAGCGGCAGGCTGCCCATATGTGGCTGTGATGAAAGATCACAGCGAATGTGGTTTTAATCTCTGAGCAATGTCTCTCAAGGACAACCGCTGAAGCACCTCGAAGTGCTCCCTCTCTCTCCGGCGCCGGCTTTGACGGATGGCCCAGCGGTTCCGAAATGATAGGCTATTATTTTACTTTGCATTGGATAAATGGCAAGGCTTGCAACTCTGTCCTCGTAAGGCCTGGCAAGAGCAGATGGGGAGGATCAACGAAGGGCTGTAGGACATGCTTTTGTCCGGACAACATGATTTCATTCCATTCATGAACTGAAGTGTCGTGTTTTCCATGACGGTACAGCTGAGAGGCTGCCGCGTGATCGCTTTAAATTCGCAAACACGGCAGTGATTTTGTAATCAGCTCATTTGAATCCCACCAGAATGTTTTGCAAACATCCCTATTAGCGCTTCCTACATGCCCACGGGGAAAATGTCCCAAAATATAGTTTGCAGAAAGATTGAACTGATGCTGAATGCATGAATCAAACTCACTCATCCTCTCCGTTCTCTTCTCCTCTCTTTGTCTTTCATAGATCAGCTAGATTCATGGTCTCCACCGCCGTACTTCGATGAAGACAGCTACCCCTCCCCTCCCAGGAATATGAAAGGTTTATCAAGCGGTCGTCCTCAGCTCACCTTCACATCAGGACACACCTGTGGGCTGCCAGACTGCGATCAGTCCCTCGACCACTTGCAGCATGTCAGCCCTGATTCCCGCTCTCCCTACCTGCTCAGTCCAACCGAGAGCTGCCCTCTGGATCCACACCGCTGCTCGCCCCGCAGCTCCATCCACTCCGAGTGCATGGTGATGCCCGTTTCTATGGCATCTGACCACGTTTCCAGCAGCACCTTTCCCAGAATGCACTACAGTTCACACCACGACGGCTCGCGAGATGACGGCTCCGCTCCTCATGGCGGTGGCGGCGGCGGCGGCAGCGGAGGGGTCGGCATTGGCGGTGGGGGTGGCGGATCTGGGAAGATGAATCGAATTCCCCCGAACCTCCTAGACCAATTTGAGAAGCAGTTGCCAATTCACAGAGACGGTTTTCACACTCTGCAGTACCAGCGCACGTCCGCAACCACCACGAGCAGCGAGCAGCGCAATGAGAGTCCCGGGCGCATTCGCCACCTGGTGCACTCGGTCCAGAAGCTCTTCACCAAATCCCACTCGCTCGAGGGGTCATCCAAGATGAACGGCACCAAGGGAGACTCTCGCTCAGACAGCGGACACCACCATCACCACCATCACGGACATCACCATGGGAACCACAAACACAGCAAACGGAGTAAGAGCAAGGACCGCAAGTCAGACTCCAAGCAACGCTCAGGGATAGCAGGCTGGTGGAGTTCTGACGACAACCTGGACAGCGACAGCACCTACCGGACTCCCAGCATCATGAGCCGCCACCATGGAGATCATATCACTCACTGTTACCCGGACACGGGCCATGGGCACTTTGGCGACCTTTCGCTTAAGACCTCCAAGAGCAACAACGACGTGAAATGTTCGGCGTGCGAAAGCATCGCTATGGCCCCCGAGGGCAAATTTATGAAGCGCAGCTCCTGGTCAACGCTGACTGTCAGCCAGGCTAAAGAAGCCTACCGGAAATCTTCCCTCAACCTGGAGAAACCGTCCATGCCTCAAGATCTGAAGTCCTCCATGAGGCCTTGTCATTATTTGCAGGTGAGATCTCGTTTATAAAGATGAGACTGCTGGTGATGATGTGCTGTAAGACAGTGGTTCTCAACCAGGGTGTGTCAAGGTGACTTAAAGGATTAGTTCATTTCCAGAATAAAAATTTCCTGATATTTTACTCACCCCCATGTCTTTCTTTCTTCAGTCGAAAAGAAATTAAGGTTTTTGAGGGAAACATTCCTGAATTTTTCTCCATATAGTGGACTTGGTGGCTAACTGGTTGAAGGTCCAAATTGCAGTTTCAGTGCAGCTTCAAAGGGCTCTACACAATCCCAGCCGAGGAATAAGGGTCTTATCTAGCGAAATCAGCCATTTTCCAAAAAAAAAAAAAAAAAGGATATGCATTTTAACCACAAATACTTATCTTGCACTAGTTTGACTTATGGCATTATGTAATTATGTTGGAAAGATCCGGAGGTCTGGAAGGTCTGGAAGTAATAACCCAGTGTTTACAAAGCGCCTTTTACAAAAAAATGTAAAACAATGATGTCAGAGGATTTTGAAGTTGGAGGAGAAAATGGGATGAAGTTTTTCACCCTACCCTACCTTTTTGAACCAAAGTACACAGATAAAGAACTAACCGCGCAAGACCTTTCCAACGTGATTACGTAATGTGTAAAGTCGCAGACATGCATCACAGAGCTAGTGCAAGATGAGCATTTCAAAACCTTGGAATTATAAGGTTCTATCTGCATTGTGATAAGTTTTTAGATATTGAGCTTCAAATTTTTGGGGTTCTATAGACTTCTGTAGATAGAACCCTTTTTGTTTTCTAAAAAAGGCCCAAAATGTACACCGTTTACAAAAAAAACCATCACATATTGTAAAAAAGTTGTCACAGAATAAGAATATGTGAACAACTCAGTTTTGACAAAAATGCTAGATTGGAATTTATAATTCCAAGGCAACGATTTATGGTTGTACACTGTAAAAAAAAAAATTTTTTCAGCTTAAAATAATTTGTTACCCTGCTGACTTAAAATTTTTAGTTTAGTCAACTAAAATACTCCAGTTGTCACTTAAATTAATATTAAGTAACTTAAAATTTCAGCGGGGTAACAAATTATATTAAGTTGAAACAACTTTTTGAAAGATTTTTTTTACAGTGTAAAGTATATAAATTTGTAATATTTTTTTTAGAAAATTACCAATTGTTTAGTTAGATAAGACCCTTATTTCTCAGTAAGGATCGTGTAGAACTTTGAAGCTGCACTGAAACTGCAGTTTTGACCTTTAACCCAATGACTCCTATTAAAGTCCGCTATAAGGAGAAAAATCCTGGAATATTTTTCTCAGAAATCTTCTTTGCGACTGAAGAAAGAAAGACTCGAACATCTTGGATGACATGAGGCTGAATAAATTGTCAGTAAATTTTTATTTTAGCTATTTGCTTAAATATTTTCGTTTGTGCAATTGTTTTTTTCTTTGAATCACCAGAATTTCCATGGTCTTGACATACATATGCAGTTTTATAATTAATTTCTAGACCTGGAAGAGATACGTAAATTAACAAAATCGCTATGAGCATTATTATACTTTTTCTTTTTTTAATATACATATTTGTATTTTTGCTGAAAATATATGGTGGAAAATGTAAAAGTATTTGTGAAAATTCTTATCCTTAATCCTTATCCAGAAAATCATCAGAAAAGCATTTGAATATTGTCGTGGACAAATGGGGCCTTGCAGTCAAAAAAGTTGAGAACTACTGCTGTAAGAAAAGATTCTTGAATGTTTGTGTATGTAAAAGGAGTAAATAATAAGTTATGCTATTCATTTTCAAAACAAACCTCTGTGTGGCAGCTTTCTGATCCATGGCTTATTGGTGCCTGTAGATTGCTGTTTAGGATTCAGAGGGTTCCCAACAGAATCTAAAGTAATAGTCCACTGAAAGGGTTGTTTCAAAGACGGAAATATGTTGTTTACGCTGGTGGAGAATATAGCCTGATTGAAATATGGGTGTGCGTGTGTTGTTGTGAGGTGCTAATGTGCTAAATTGAGAGGCAGATTTATTGGTCCTGTCACTCTGACTAGACCAGTTTGTTCCTGTTGTTTATGTACAGAATTATTGCAAACAATGAGTCATATTGATCAGCATTGATCTTTCTGTGCTAACGCGTGATTTTCCAAATGCATCACGTTTCGTCAGGATGCATTATTCATGGTGCTGTCAGACCACTGGAAATAGCTTCTCGCTGTTTTCTAGTTCGTTTGTGCAATTAGGCCTTTTTATCCTATATATGGATGCTGAATTGTCACAGGTTAGCACTGTACAAAAATGCAATCCGTTTTTAAAATTGCTGAAATGAATCACATATCTGTCACATTAGAGTACAGCTGCTATGTGAATACTTATTGAAATTGCTTGTCCTGATGGGGTCATTACTGTGTTTTAGTACAAGCCCATGGCACCTTTTTAATAATACTAGGCCTACTTTAAAGAAGACAGTGATATTGCTTCAGTTAATACATCCCGTTTTAGAATATGACTGTTGTTTCAGCCACACTTTATGTTAGGATAATGCTTTTTTCAGAAATGGTTCCATTTTTTAATAAATATCCGTGGACCAGCAGTGCCTTTAGCTGTTGAAGGTGTCCTAACTGGCTAGTTAAGGAGCCAGGTGTAGAGACCAACTGAAAATAGGCCAGCTTTCAAAAACACAACATATGCTGGTCTGTCAGAACTAGTTAGTATCGCAGATGTCTGACTCAAGCAGTTAGATCAGCAGGTACAATGAAAAGCACCCTCAGTAAACATCTGCTGACACAGCAGCCCCCACAAGTCCTGGACTTATGCAATAGCACAGCAGAAGCAGTGAGGCTGATGGCCCCATTGAGATAATTAATGAATGGATGGATTCGAGTGTTTCCTCAGGGAAAGAAAGAATCCAGAGAGAAGTTTTACGTATTTGAGGCTTGTGGAGACCTCATTCAGGTCCCAATGAGTCAACATAGACTATATCCTATGCATATTTTTGTCAACAACGACAGGAGATTAATATGCCTGAGATATGCAACTGTTAAACTGATACTGTCATTGATCAGTGAGGTTAATATTGTGTGAACTCTCATAACAAAGGTACAAAAGTTGTCTCAAAAGGTGTACCCTTAAAGGAGAAGTCCACTTCTAGAACAACAATTTACAGATAATGTACTCACCCCCTTGTCATCCAAGATGTTCATGTCTTACTTTCTTCAGTCGTAAAAAATTATGTATATTCCATATAGTGGACTTATATGGTGCCCCGAGTTTTAACTTCCAAAATGCAGTTTAAATGCTGCTTCAAATGATCCCAAATGCGGTTGTAAATGATCCCAGCCGAGGAAGAAGGCTCTTATCTAGTGATTTTTTTTTTTTTCAATTTATATACTTTTTAATGTTAAACGCTCGTCTTGTCTTGCTCTGCCTGAACTCTGTTTTTTTCCAGTTCATGACAGTTAGGGTATGTCGAAAAACTCCATCTTCCTCAACTTCAAAATCGTCCTGTATCGTTGTTTTACCTTTTTTGTTAAGGGTGTTTGATCTTCTTTGCATGTTCACTTTGCAAAGACTGGGTCGGTACTTCTGCAGCGATGTAGAATGATTTTGAAATGATTTTTGAAGTTGAGGGAGAAAATACGATCAGAGTTTTTCAACATACCCTAACTGTCTTGAGCCAGAATACACAGAGTTCAGGCAGAGCAAGACAAGATAAGTGTTTGAGATTAAAAAGTATTTAAATTGCATTTTTTAAATGTAAATAACTGATCGTTTCGCTAGAGAAGACCCTTTTCCATGCCTGGGATTGTTTACAACCTCATTTGGGATTGTTTGAAGCCGCTTTTAAACTGCGTTTTGGAAGTTCAAACTCAGGGCACCATATCAGTCGATTATATGGAGAAAAATCCTGAAATGTTTTCCTTAGAAAACATAATTTCTTTACATCTGAAGAAGGAAAGACATGAGCATCTTGGATGACAAGAGGGTGAGTACATTATCTGTAAATTTCTGGAAGTGGACTTCTCCTTTAAGCTACCAATATGCACCCTTTAGGGGTAAATAAGGTACAAAGATGTTTCCTTTGAAAAGATACCACCCCAGTGGCAACTTCTGTACCTTTTTTTCTTGAGAGTATAGGTTGTGATGGATAAAAAACCACAAAGTCTATTGGTTAGTGTGCAGGAATTGTGCCTGGCCTTCATCTGATATGTCTCCTCTAGATCCAATTTGTCTTTATAACAACATTGTAAAGCTTGTTATGGATAGGATTGTGTCTTTGCCCACTAATTACTGACGGTAAGCTTCATATAGACAAAATTGTACCTTTCCAGGTCACACAAGATGCAAAATGCCTTTTTAACTTAAAAAAATATATACATTTTTCTTTCATCGAAAGTGCAAAACCACTTAGCATCTATTTTTTTAAAAAAGGCCAATGGTTTTTTTGTCAGTAATCACTTCTAGTTATAATTTCAGCTCAGATGCATCTGTGTCAAAAATGTGGACTTTCACTGAGGGCTGAAAACAACCTCTTCCCATCTGTCTTTCTTAGCACAGCAATTAGCTTAAGTGTGTTTGTATTTCAAATATGTCCAAATGGATTAAACATCAGCCTGCAGAAAAAAGGACAGAAACCGTCCAGCAGTCAATGACTGTGATGCATCTCTGGGTCAGGCGTTTAATAGGTTCTCTCGACCCCAACAAAAATAGCTTGCGCCGTCTATCACGCCGGTGCTATTTTTGGCTGCTGTTATCGATGCAGCCCGCTGTGACGCAAACTCTCCGGGAGGGACGTGCGCCCCTTCACTCTGATGGTCCGGTGTCCTGAGCGCAGCATGCTGAGCGGTAGCAATAAAGCGGCTATTTTTAGTCTGTGTTCATCATGGCGGTCGCCATCGTGAGTAGATTGAATCGTTAGCTGAGATTGTGATTTGGATCAAAATCAATGCTAAATGGTTTATGAGATGACTTTTGGCAAGAGTTTCCTCCACATTTCAACACTTCTTACATAAATCATTGATCATGTTATGAGGAGGACAGCAGTTCACTTCATTACGGGAAGAAGTCTCAGTGCTGTGATGGATAGCAGAGGAGTTCGCACTGACCCCTACGATTTTGAATGCTGCTTCCTCATCCTATTTATATTTATACAGAATATCTTTGAAAATTAAGTTGCTTGATTTTTGCTGGTTAAAAATTGTTTTTTTGCAGATCTGCTCCACTTCTTTCAAACTTAATCAGATTATTTTTTCCCATTGAGGTGTTCACATTAAGACTTCATTCCCTATGAGCTATCAGCCGGATTATAGATGCATCATTAAAATGCATAGCAACTGATTTCACTGTCTGATGTAACAATTTTAAATATTTCAGCATGACTTTTATGGCGATATCAGTCACCACCCGGTGAATGTCCCACAGCTCAAGGTGAAGGCCAGTCCTGATTAAAGTGTAATGGCCCGTTCACACATACTGCAAAAAAGAAAATCATTTTCTTCATCAGTATTTCTTCATCAGTATTTTTGTCTTAGCTTTTCTTGTTTTAAGCCTTTCTTGTTTAAAACTCATGTATTTAGTTGGAGATTTAGTTGGATAAAAATGGGTTTAGTAAAATATGGGTATTATATGGGTGAGATACACAATGTTTTGGAATTAGCAAGATTGTACGGTAACACTTTATTTTAAGTTGTCATTGTTACACATGTTACATGTACTTACTATTATAATAACAATTAATTATGCATAATTACATGGAACTAACCCTAAGCCACACCCTAATCCTAACCCTAACCATATAGTAACTACATGTAGTTAATTAATATTACTCAGTACTTAGATGTATGATTACACTGTAACAAGGACACCTTAAAATAAAGTGTAACCGTTTTTTCTTTCTTTCTTAAAAGAAATTGATTCAATTGATCAACTGTTGTCAATGATCATTGACACTTTTACACTGTTACAAATGCTTCTGTTTTAAATAAATGCTGTTCTTTTTATGTACTTTCTATTCATCAAAGATTCCTGAAAAAATATGTTTTCAACATTGATAACAATAATATATTTTCTGAGCACCAAATGAATACCAAATTAGTATATTAGAATAATTTGTGAAGGATCATGCGTCACTGAAGACTGGAGTAATAACAATAACTTTTGAACATCTGCTCACAAATAAGATGTATTACTTGTAAAAAATAAGATGTCATTCCTACAAAAAAACAGAAGATAAGCGATCCTAACTAACTTGGGATAACAAAAGTACGCCTTATGCCAAACATTACATCAACAAACAAAAAAACAGATTTCATCTGTTTGTTGCAAAAGTGATGAGAAAGTACTAACAGCAGTATGAACTGACGCTATTATCTATTATCTTTTAAAGGAGAGATATTATGGCCCTTTTTACAATATGTACAGATAGTTTATTATATCATTTTGAAAATGGCTATTTTTTAAGTGGAAGCAGAAACACGCTGCTTTCATGCCTGTCTCTTTAAATGCAAATTAACTGCTTTTCCCCTCCCCCTTTTCCAGAATAGAGTTGTGCCTTTACAGCTCGTACCTCAGATACTCTGCTAAAAAAACCATCTGTTTTGATTATCGTGTCTGTCACACTGAAATCATGTGTTTTAAACCATATTAGGTTAAACTTCTCATATAGGGTTTTCTGACACACAACTAACCATGTGCACAGAAAGCAGCTGTCACACGGCATGTGAGTACTAAACTTCTCTTTCATGCCTTATTGCGCTTAAAGGAGAAGTTCACTTTCAGAACTTCAACAATTTACAGATGTCTCACCCCCTTGTCATCTAAGATGTTCATGTCTTTCTTTCTTCAGTCGTAAAGAAATTATGTTTTTTGAAGAAAACATTTCAGGATTTTTCTCCATATAATGGACTGGTATGGTGCCCCGAGTTTGAACTTCCAAAATGCAGTTTAAATGCTGCTTCAAACGATCCCAAATGCGGTTGTAAACAATCCCAGCCCGAGGGTCTTATCTAGCGAAATTATCGGTTATTTTCGTAAAAATAATACAATTTATATACTTTTTAATGTCAAATGCTCATCTTGTCTTGCTCTCCCTGAACTCTGTGTATTCTGGCTCAAGACAGTTAAGGTATGTCGAAAAACTCTGATCGTATTTTCTCTCTCAACTTTAAAATCCTTTAAATACCTTTTTTGTTAAGGGTGTTTGATCTTCTTTGCATGTTCACTTTACAAAGACTGGGTCGGAACTTCTATGTAGCTATGTAGGATGATTTTAAAATGATTTTTGAAGTTGAGGGAGAAAATACGATTTATTAACCTAGTTATTTTTATTGTTGACATTTTATTTGATTTTATTATCTGCATGTTAGTGAGAAGAAGAAAAATAAACTTTCAGATATCAGTCTGCTTATGGGCATTGGCTATGCTCATCTTTGGTAGCTCCTTTGAAGGCATCTTGAGTAAAACAGCTCTGTATTTAATGAAACACATACATAACTCTTTGTGAGGGCAGAGACATAATAACGTAAAGCAGTGAAATTGCTCATCTTTATTTCCTAAACTCATCTACAGAAGGAGACAGATGACGTGTACTCCAGTGTCTTCAGTCCCATTGGTAGTCGCCGCATCACATCGAATTTACATAAAGTTGAACTTTTTGAATGTCTTTAAAAGTAGCACTGAAAGTCAGGAATGAAGTATTCAAACATTATGACTTTGACATTTCAGTAGAGGTTGGCAAACATCACTGGGTTTAGACCACCGCACTGAGAACATCAGAAATATTCACCCCCTGAATGATTAAAGAATCATGGGAAGAGTTTTAAATGAACAGAGCTCTCCAGCTGAGCCTTGCAGTGTCTAACTGCCAAACTCTTTCACACAGAGTTTACCCTTCTCATTATGATTCCTCCTTGCTCTTTCTCTCTGTATTCTTCACCTGCATCTAAAGGCTACAAGAAGAGAGGATTGCATTTTAATAGATTTTCTGATAGGTCAGTGAAGGTGAATCTAATAACCAATTAATAAGACTGTTTACAAGCCAGCGGGAGCCAAACGGCAACTCTTGCACACACTCTTTCTCACACACGAAGAGACTCTGTCTTGACAACAACTCAATAAACTGTGAGAGACAGACAACTAAAGAGGTCAGACACAGCTGGATGTGTGTGTAAGTGTGTGAAGATGGGTAAGGGAATGTTGGTGACAGCAGATGCTATTTGTGTCACTGTGTGTCCCCTAAATGAGCTTGAACGTGTTTGGTCTTTCAGAGGAGATAATCACAGACACTTGTTCAAAAACAAACACGTAAATGAGCTTTAATATTGCATTTGTTTAAATAGCTTAAACTGAATTAGAGCGAAAAATAAATACAAATCAGTGCCATGCATCATTAACATTCAGTGCGTCTCATTTTCGTCACTGTAATATCTGGTGGTTTTTTTATTTTATTTTAAACGATCTTTTAAGAGGAAATCTTATGTCATGCTTTGAGTATGTGTTTGAGGTTGGTAAGATTTTAAATGTCTTATGCTCACTAAGGCTGCATTTATTTGATCAAAAATGCAATAAAAACAGTAATATTGTGAAATAACTGTTTTTTATTTAAACATTATTTTAAAATGCTAAATGCTCAGTATTTTAAGTTGTATTGCTTAATATTTCTGTGAAAACGTACAAAAAAAAAAAAGAATGAAAGTACTCTCTAAAAAAATGTTGCAGTTGGGTTATTTTGACCTAGCAGTTGAGTTAAATGTTTAACCCAACCTTCTGGGTAGTTTTATTTAATAAAAATGAATGATATGGCTGGCTTAAAATGAACCCAAAATAGGTTGTAAATTAAAAATCAGACGCATAATTACTAAACGCATCAGTCATAATCAAAAGGTGACACATATTTTATTTAGCAATTAAAAAAAATGTATTATTTATTTATTATTTAGTCAACTTGCAGAATACGTACCGCCATGTACGTTTTGTGACATATTTGATGTGAAATGTCCACTGAGTGGCGCTAAAAGAGTGTTCAGGGTTTTTTCTGGAACAGATGAACATACATATGGTATGTTTTATGTGACGTTGGGTTTAACTTGAAATGTCCGTTGAGCGGCGCTGTAAATCTAATGCTCTGTGACGTTTTAAAATAATGTACCATCTGCACTACACTTAAACTTACCCGGTAGTATGAACAAAAGCGAATGTGACGTACATTTTTTTTATTTTGCAATTATGTACATATTAATACAAATATATACATCTCACAACAGAAATAGAAAAAGGGTTTACAGAGAGAATGAAAAGAAAAAGTGCATGTGCATGAGTAAAAAGTATCTATGCCAGGGATAAAAGAAAAATTAAACCATTTAATTAGCCAAATTAAACTGACACAGTGCTTCATAAGTCTTTTTAGCTCTTCTGTTTCTAATATTTTGCAACGTAGTACCACATTGTTTAATTTCTTTAATAAAATGTTCACAATTTGGCTTAGCTTTAGTCCATTTCTTTACATGGATGTGATATTTCATGATATAAAACGATTAGTTGCGTAAGAAAAGAAACTGTACTTTTAGAATCATTAGTATCTTGTACAAAAAGAATACAACATCATACATTTCTATTTGTATTAATGTACCAAACATTCTAGAAATGAAGTTAGAGACATCTACCCAAAATAATTTTGAGTATACACATTGAAAGAAAAGATAAGTCACAGATTCTTTAACGACACCACAAAACTCACAAGAGTTTTCCAGAACCAGTTTGAACCATTCAAATAATTCTTTAACAGGGTAAATTCTGTGTAATATCTTAAAAGATACCTCTTTTACTTTATTACTTATGAAAAACTTACTTGTTATTGACCATACTTTCTTCCACTCAACGTTTTCATATTTAGATGACCAAAAGACTGTTGAGCATGGCACATAATTATTCTTTAACAGGTTTCTAATATATCTATTACTGCATTTATCTTTAACAATATTAATATCGCCAATAAATATATCACAAGTCAATGGTTGGTCAGTATTAATGGAATGGACAGAATTATATAATAATGAAACAACTTTAAATAACAAAAATAACAGCATAGTCTTTTGGTTTCACAGGAATTAATTTTTTTTTTTTTAAGGAATTCTGTGTATATCAAAAGCAAACCATGTTCATTAAGCAACTGACTAACAGTAAATATTCCATTGTCATACCATGACTGATTAAAGTTAGATTTTTTTTATACAAGATATCTCTATTATTCCACAGAAAATATCGATGTGGTGTGAAATTGTGCTTTTTAGCTTGTTTTTCGGTCTCTCATATTTCAGCTCTTTCATCGCGAGTCATGCTGTTTTCACTGGATTCGTACTCATTATTTTGGATACTAAGTCCAATTCCATGCCGACTGAGATACCGAGCAAGCTTGTTACGTCTGGAAAGCGAAACATATAGAGCTGTAATCATAACTGTGCAAAAACGATTACAAGTGCTCACTATTTTACCGCCTCTAGTGTTCATTTCTGTTGGAAACTGCAGTGATATGTACTTCTTGGTACGTATTATACATTATCATCATGAGATCAGATCATGTAATATTGACACATTCAGTTTTTACCCACCTGTTTAAGTTCACTTAAGCCATAACTTACATAATTTACGTGAGATACTCAACATAATAGACATTTGGACTACTGTGTGTGCATCTGAGCACTGAGAACTGATCACGCGCTGTCTGAGAACAGACAGAAGTGGAGCCTGCACGAGAGATCGCAATTCTGGTGTTTGTCTATCAGCGCGATTCCACCTATCCCGCCTTCACTAACTTTAAATTAATCGACAGCGAATTAGCCTTTTTCACACTTCCGTGTTTCTGGCTTCCGGATTGGCGCTTGCAGGGTAAACGTTTTTCCGGTGACAGCAGCGGCTGTACAGAACAAGAGTAAGTTCGGGAATCAAAGTCTATTTTTACAAAATAGATACTATGATACTATGAT
>JAHKKF010492699.1:0-22325 GCA_019740295.1 Labeo calbasu
TAAATAAAGTATCGGTTAGGGTAGGTGTAGGGAGGGCTTAGTGTCCCAATAAGGCAGCATCCATTTAATAAATTGAATTAAAACTATAATTTACACACATCTAATTGCTATGTCACGAACTGCCGAAGTTGTATAAACAGGAGGCGTGCAAAATACTATCCAACAGCAGAGCTGCAGCACTGACGAATAGAAAAGAAGGCTGGGTCTTGAGCATGAACGCTGAAAAAGCTGCGAGATGAGACGCAATGGTCAAACATGTCCATCTTACACATATTTACATAGAAAAACTAATTGTAAACAGCTCAGAGTAATCACATCATCTCTGCAAGAATGTTACAATTGGCCAATTTGGACCAAATTAGACTTAATTCGTCAGCACCTTCTACGTGCTAGTCCCGGTAATCTTCATTCTGCTTTCACACAGAACACATTACCTGTAATTTACTGGTAATGTTACGACTTCTCATACCGGTAAATTACCAGAATTAATTTACTGGTACTTTTGAAAAGGTCCTTTTCACACATGATCTCTTAATGGATAAGGACTGTATGTGAGAAAGGGGCCTATGATTCCATCCAGTCGGAGGGTATAAAATGCGTTTGACATATCGAGCTGATTTTAATACACATATTGTTTTTATTTGCCATGCCTCTCCTAGCAATGAGGTGCATGTTTCTGTTTGAGTTTGTTTTGTTTGAAACAACTTGAATTGTCGTGTAATTCTTTCTCAGTTAGTGTATGATGCCTGGTTTTCTCTGTAACCATTTACAAAGTCAACAAGTCTATGGAGTCTAGTGTTTTCATATGGTGTATTCCAGCCTTTAGCAAGCAACTGAGACTAATTCTTACTTTAATGCCCACATACAATGATTCAGCACTATAAAGCCTTCCTGAGTCACTGAGCGGTGTATGTTCACACTCATACCTATGGAAAGATGTTGGAATAAATGATGGGTCTGTTCAACAATTAGTCATCTAGCTTTTTAAAATCATGGTAAAAACCCAATCCCCCAAAACCACATTTTATTGCTTTGCACTGTGTCTTAAAGACTCTATTTTATGCATGCCAGGAAGCGTTTTATATAGAGAGAGGTCAACGAGGTGAAACTTAGCATTTTTTCCATTCGCCTCCTCAGCTATGCTTTTCCCAGGATGATGTCAGAGTGTCATATTTATAAGTTGTTGTCGCTAAAGGTTGATGACCTCTGGTCTTCTACACTGAGCGCGAGCTCAGACGTGGTGCTTTCGAGCCGGAGGAGAGGTGGCTGATTCTTGGCTTCGATCCGAGCTGGACTCTTTGCCAAGTTCGGGAGGTATTTCAAGAATGGATTGTTCCTCCTCCAGGAGAAGAAAATTGGAATGTGGGAACAAAACTTTGAAGAGGGCTGGTGTCAGTGGGTCAGTGCGTATTCATGATTCCACGCCATCCAGGTCCAGCTGGGTCTACATCAGAAGGACTCTCAGTATCTCCCACTGGTTTTTTATAGTCCTCGCAGGGTTTCGGTGCATCAGTTTGACTGACACCCAGACTGTTTAGATGCATGTCCCTGAGTAAAATGAGGTTTATTGCAGCATTGTGAGGAGGATAATTGAATTTCTCTCATGTTTTTGTGGCCTTTTCTCTTCGTCACACAGAGCGTAATGTTCTTTTTTCAGAGACTTTGACACGACGTCCGCAGTGTTCCCAGCAGTATTTGAAGTCTGCAATGTGAGCTGTCTGACAACTTGATTGAGTCCAAGGTACAAATTGTAGCTAATCTTCGGATGCTGTTAAAAAAAAGAATAGAGTGGTCCAGAAAGAAGTCACAATTAAATGAATTAATGTCAGGCTTGCATGACAAGTGAGCCTGAGGAAAGTTTTAGACAATAATGGTCACAGTCTCTGCTGTCTGTCTGTGGCGGTCTGAAATTTAGACTAGACACCAAATACATTTAGGAAAGTATTTTTTATTTATTTATTTATTTATTTTTTAAATGAAGTTCAACATAGTATGTGGCAAATACAGTTTTATTAGAAAATTTTAAATGCCCTGTTCTTTATGTTGGCATCTGAGGAACAAAATAACAATCATGTTTTTATAAAGGTAATATTTCACTAAATATTTGATGTATGTTTGCTAGAAATATAGTAAAGCAAACAAAAATTAAAAGAATAAAAAAGCCATAAAATTTCAGTTAAACTTCATATATTTTAAATAAACAATGTATAATACAGCTTTGCATATTTATGTGTACTACAATATGTATAATAAAATGTATTTTTTCATTTTTTATTTTAAAAAGGTATAATCTTTTTTAAAAAATTGTATTGAATTCATTTTTGTTTTATATTGCCAGTAAATCTTCTCAGTATACTTGCAACTGGCTGATTTGTATTTGTATGTGGTATCTGTAATAAGGTTTATTTTATTTTATTTTATTTTATTTTATTTTATTTTATTTTATTTTGCAGTTAATTGTCAATATGCTTGCAACTGTCAGCTTTGTATATGTATATATACTACAGGTACATATAATATAAGGTTTATTATTTTATTTTAAACTTTATTTTATTTTACTGATAAATCATCTTAATATGCTTGCTATTGGCAGCTTTATATACACTACCAGTCAAAGGATTTTTTTATGTTTTTTTTTTTTTTTTTTTATTAAAATATTTAAAATTACTGTTTGTATTTTAATATGTAATTATAATTTTAAAATGTAATTTATTCCTGTGATTTCAAAGATAAATTTTTGGCATCATTACTCCAGTTACGTGATCCTTCAGAAATCTTTCTAATATTATGATTTGCTGCTCAAAAAACATTTATCATTACTGTTGTTATTATTTTTATTTTGAAAACAGCTCAAATTGAATTTGAATTTCTATTCATCATTTCTTTGATGAGTAGAAAGTCCAGAAGAACAGAATTTATCTGTAATAGAACTCTTTTGTAACATTAAAATGTCTTTAAATGCTGATCTTTGGATCTTTCTATTCATCAAAGAATCCTGAAAAAATGTACTCAACAGTTTTAAATATTGCTAATAATAATAAACAGCAAATTGAACAGCAAATCAGCATATTTTCATGATTTCTGAAGGATCATGTGACTCTGAAGACTGGAATAATGATACTGAAAATTTGGCTTTGATCACAGAAATAAATTACATTTGAAAATACATTTAAATAGAAAACAGTAATTTTAAACAGTAAAAAAATATTTCACAATATTACTTTTGCTCTATTTTGGATCAAATAAATGCAGGCTTGGTGAGCAGAATCCATTAAAAACATGAAAAATCATACTGTTCAAAAACTATTTTAATAAAATTATTTTATTTTATTTTATTTTATTTTATTTTATTTTATTTTATTTTATTTTATTTTATTTTATTTTATTTTTCCGTTAAATCTACTCAGTATGCTTGCCATTGGCAGGCCAGGGAAAAAATGTAATTTTGGACCCTGGTGGCAGTGACAAATCAAACAGGAAGGAGCAGGTACAATGGACACGAAAAACCACAAATCGCTTACATCTATAAAGCGTCCGCAAGATCACATTACATTCCAGTCAGAACCTGGCTGTTCATTTCCAGTTGCCTCACAAGAACCACGAATGAAACAAAGAAAGGGAGGTACGGAAGAGTTTCATAACTGGCGTGATCTCAAGGGCTCCGCTTTCATTTTGGACTGACAAATGTCTCTTTGAGCTGGCATTTATTTGTCTCTCTGTAAACGATGATCTCAACTTGAGTTTCAGCCTGAGGCAGATGAATTCTTTACATTATTGATAACTGCAGTGGCTGACCTTTTACATGCACACAGACATCATCCGCAAAGCTTTATTTATTTATAACCAGCTGAATACATTCACTGTTGGTTGAAATTGCAAAAAAACCTTTATTCAGCATTATAATTGTGATGAAAATGTGTTTGTACCATTGGCCATATGGTTGAAATCTAAGAGTCCTCATGCAGACTTGATTATGAATTTCCATGCAAATAGTACTTTAAATAGCATATAAATAAAACAATCATCATACCATCAGTGGTGACCTTGACTTCCCAACACATGCATGCACTGAACATGCAGCAATGAAGAGCATCCGCACACTTAAACGTGGCAGCCACAGGGTGTAATTTCTCGCCTATAGAGCCAGTGTGACTCATGCCTTGCCAATCTAACATCACTTCATCCAAGCATCCATCAACTAAAATGAGTCCAGCTTTCATCCACCATTCATCTTCCCTGCACTCGCCACAATAATAGGGCCTACTCAACAGTACAACACTTATGACCTTGATGAGACACCATATCGGACACATGACAGCGCTCTCATTTGATTAGTCTCCATCAGTCACCTGCCATTTTTTACATTTTGTTATAATATTATTTATAAATATGTTATTTATTGCATATATATTGCATTTTTAAAAATAAAATCTAATAAAATAAAATGATTTAATGATTAAATCATTTCCTGTTCTCCTGGTTCTCCAAGGTCCTGTTTAGGTCAAACATACAACAGCAGTTACGAGGTCTTCAACAGCCACGTGTTTTATTTTGTCTTGTGTTGTGCTTGTTTTTTGTTAGACTTTTTTGTTTCTTTATGTTGTTCTTGTTTTTGTTGTGTTTTGTTTGTTGGATTTCTTTTTTCTTTTTTGTTTGACATTTTCGTTTCATTATTTATGATGTACTCCTTTTTTGTTTTGTTTTGTTTGATGGGCTCATTTTTTTCTTTTTTTGTTTGACTTTTGTTTCATCGTTTATGATGAACAAAATAAGTGCATCATAAACAATGAAACAAAAATGTCAAACAAAAAAGAAAAAAATGAGCCCATCAAACAAAACAAAACAAGCACATCATAAAAAATTAAACAAAAAAAATCAAACAAAAAAGAAAAAAAGATACCCATCAAACAAAACAAAAACAAGTACAACATAAAAAGTCAAACAAAAAAGGAAACCCATCAAACAAAACAAAACAAAAAAAACAAAACAAGTACATCATAAAAAAATGAAACAAAAATGTCAAAAAAAATGAGCCCATCAAACAAAACAAAACAAGCACATCATAAAAAATTAAACAAAAAAAGTCAAACAAAAAAGAAAAAAGATACCCATCAAACAAAACATAAACAAGTACAACATAAAAAGTCAAACAAAAAAGGAAACCCATCAAACAAAACAAAACAAGTACATCATAAAAAAAGAAACAAAAATGTCAAATAAAAAAGCAAACCCATCAAACAAAAGAAAACAAGTACATCATAAACGATGAAAAAAGTTAAATAAATTGAAAAGAGAAACCCATCTAACAAAACAAAAACAAGTTTTGTTTGATAGGTTTCCATTTTTTTTTTACTTGACTTTTTTTTGTTTATGTTGTATTTGTTTTTGTTTTTTATTAGATCAGTATCTTTTTTCTTTTTTTGTTTAGCTTTTGTTTCATTGTTTATGATGTACTTGTTTTTGTATTGTTTGGTGGTTTCTCTTTTCATTTTTGTTTGACATTTTTGTTTTATTGTTTATGATGCACTTGTTTTGTTTGATAGGTTTCCATTTTTTTACTTTGACTTTTTTGTTTATGTTGTACTTGTATTGGTTTTGATTTGTTAGATGGGTATCTTTTTTCTTTTTTTTTGTTTGAGTTTTTTGTTTCATTGTTTATGATGCACTTGTTTTGTTTTGTTTGATAGGTTTCCATTTTTTTTTTTTTTACTTTGACTTTTTTGTTTATGTTGTACTTGTTTTTGTTTTGTTTTGTTAGATGGGCATCTTTTTCCTTTTGTTTCATTGTTTATGATGTACTTGTTTTTGTTTTGTTTGATGGCTTCTTTTTTGACTTTTTATTGTATTGTTTTGGATGCACTTTTTGTTTGATGGGTTTTTTACTTTTTTGTTTGACTTTTTGTTTTATTGTTTAT
Source organism: Labeo calbasu (assembly GCA_019740295.1). Lineage (NCBI taxonomy): Eukaryota > Metazoa > Chordata > Actinopteri > Cypriniformes > Cyprinidae > Labeo > Labeo calbasu. Next base: position 5,916 of record JAHKKF010492699.1, read on the forward strand.
GATGTGCTTGCTTTGTTTCGTTTGACAGGTTTCCTTTTTTGTTTGATTTTTTTGTTTTATTGTTTATGGTGTTCTTGTTTTGCTCGATGGGTTTCTTTTTCATTTTTGACTTTTTTGTTTCATTGTTTATGATGCACTTGTTTTGTTTTGTTTGATGGGTTTCCATTTTTTTTTTTACTTTGACGTTTTTGTTAATGTACTTGTTTTTGTTTTGTTTTGTCAGATGGGTTTCTTTTTTTCTTTTTTGTTTAACTTTTGTTTCATTGTTCATGATCACTTGTTTTGTTTGGTTTGATAGGTATTTTTTAACTTTGACTTTTGTTTTATATTGTACTTGTTTTTGTTTTGTTTTGTTTTGTTAGATGGGTATCTTTTTTCTTTTTTTGACTTTTGTTTCATTGTTTATGATGTCCTTGTTTTGTTTTGTTTGATGGTTTCCTTTTTCTGTTTTGTTTGAGTTTTTTGTTTCATTATTTATAATGTACTGGTCATGTTTTGTTTGATGGGTTTCTTTTGTTTTTTGTTTGTGTTTTTCTTTTTTTTGTTTATGATTGGACAGCAAAGACACCTGTAGGTTTATCTCTGTGTCAGTCCTACTATCGTCTCTGTCACTATTGTCTCTTGATGTCAGTGTCTGATCAGGACATGTCTGTGACACGGGACAGCTGATAGTGTTGATAGCTGATAGGGTTCAAAACTGTTCTTTTCAAATACCAGCAGGCTGTCTCTGGAGATTCTAGGCTGTATAGATCTGGGACTCTGAGGATGGTTAAACTAAAAGAGCTTAAAGAACAAGTAATTTCAGGCTGGTACTAGTGTTAATCCAATTGATTCAGCCATGAGAGGAGTGAAGTATTATAGAGGTGCAGTGACACAACAATGTAATGCTTGATCAATACAATAGGTGGAAAAGCAATATATAGATTTCTCTCTCTCTCTTTTTTTTTTACATGGTTATTGACTTTTGAAAAATAAATTAATACTTTTATTAATCAAGTATGCATTGAATTGATCAAAAGTGACAGCAAACATTTAAAATTAATATTCTTATTTCACTTTTTTTCTGAAGGATCATGTGACACTGAAGACTAAGCCAATGATGGTGAAAATTCAGCTTTGGCATGACAGGAGTAAAACACATTTTAAAATATATTAACAGAAAATATTTATTTTAAATTGAAATAATGTTTCATATTAATACAGTTTTTACTGTATTTCCGATCAAATAAATGCAAACCTTGGTGAGCATAAGACAGTTTTTTTCAAAAACATTATTATAAACAACAACAACAACAACAACAACAACAACAACAACCCTGTAATGTATATATGTTCCAGCTTCCCTATACCCTGCATTTGACAAACAGTGTAAAACATAAATGGATGGACTAACAATTGTTAAAAATCTTACTAAGTGCATATTTAGAGGATGAATGATATGTTATATGATATGTTTAGTGTTCAGGCCCACACACGCAGTTTTCCATTGCTGAATGCATGTGGATGAGAAGATCTGGACAATGAAAAACCTTTTGAATTGAGAAAGAATGACATACTAGAGAAAAAACAGATTTGGACTTTGATCACTCCACATCAAATGAGTGGCACAGTGCCATGCCATTGCACTGTTTACAAGTGAATGGTGTTCAAGAATTAAATATAGCCAGGAGTGTTTTTTGTTATTTCCCTACCTAAATTAAAAGAAAAGTTTACACTTTAAAATAGGGAACAGACATTCGCTATTAATTAAGAGTTTTCCCTCAATAAACTCCTAATTTGCTGCTTATTAATAGTTAGTAAGATAGTTAGTTTAGTTTAGGTATAGGGTAGGGTTAAATGCAGAATAAGGCATTAATATGTGCTTTATAAGTACTAATAAACAGCCAATATGGTAAAATGCATGCTAATAAGAAACTAATAACAGTGAGAATTGGCCTTTAAAATAAAGTGTAACCAAAGACAATCTCTAATACAATGTAACGTTGCTCAGGAGAACAGAGCTGCTCAAGGTCATACTACTGCTGTCGCTGGTCGAGTCTTAAACTGGCAGTCTGGTTCAACTGTGCTGATTCAGTCGTGAAATGAGGCGATGTGTCCTCCCAGTGTACTTTAGCTAAAGCCTGGGATAAAGAAAAGCATAGAAATCCCCTCAGTTGAGGTTAAATCCTGTCATTTTAACCTTTCTCAGATTTCCAGCAGAACATCTGCGGTGCAAAAGGGAAAGCAAAAGACTTTTCTCTACCAAAGGATTACACTATATCGAGCAGGCAGGTGGCTGTAGGGAATGTAATACTACCTAGTGTTCTTACAAAAAAAAAAAAAAAAAAGATTGTTGCATTTTTAGATGAGGTTTGATGCTTAGATGTTGCTGTTTCTAGGTTCTAGGATATTAACGTTGTAAAGCCAGACATACGAAATAACAGTCAGGAAACAAACAAACAAACAAATAAATAAATAAATATTGTTGTTGTTATAAATTACATGCGTATCCACCTTTTTGGTAACCGATGAGTGCCACTATAGTGGATTTGTGTGCTCTCGTGTTCCAGTCTCCATAGAAATCCATGTTAAAATGCGGTAAAAAACATTGACTGAATTAATTAAACTGAAACTTTTTCAGTATAACTTAAGATGTGCTATTGTTGGCTGCTACTGTAACGGCAATGAGCTTAAAGAATTGCTGTACAGTGCTTGTTTTGTGCACCAGCAAATCTGTCCGTGTCCGGTGCTGTGTGCCTCGCATAAACGATGACAAAAGAAAATGAGCATGGCTTGCAGCGCTTAAGTTAAAATACTGTGTTAAATAATGAGTGCTCTTATTATTTTGTGGACAAAATCTTGCATACTTCGCCCCCATCAGGAGCTGTAGGGGAGCGTGGGGTAAGTTGAGCCAGTGGGTAAGTTGACCCACCCCCTGTATCTTGGGAACTGTACACTTTTACTGTCATGTGACCATGTAATCATGCATCATTTCTGCCAGTGAGAAAAGGAGAAACACATAGGAGGAGTGGAAGGCATCCATTTACTTTAAAAACTGATTTAATTTAGCAACACATAAAACCATGCAAATGAATTGGTAAGCTAGCTAGTTTTTATTTTTTTTTTTTTGGTTGTTTTTTCTAAAATGCCAGCTATGGGGCAAAGTGAGCCAAATGCTGTGGGGTAAGTTGAGCCAACACTTTAACTTAACCCATCATGGGGCACTGAAATTAAGTTAAATCCCTGAAGTATAAACTGGTCTTTTAATGTGATATTACACAACTGCTTTAGTTTATCATATATAATAATGAGCTGGCATTCTGGCAAAAAAAAAAAAAAAAAAAAACTAGCTAGCTTACCAATTCATTTGCATGGTTTTATGTGTTGCTAAATCAAATCAGTTTTTAAAGTAAATGCATGCCTTCCACTCCTCCCATGTGTTTCTCATTTTCTCACTGATAGGAATGATGCATGATTACATGGTCACGTGACAGTAAAAGTGTACGGTTGCTAAGATACAGGGGGTGGGTCAACTTACCCACTGGCCCAACTTACCCCACACTCCCCTACAGCTCCTGATGGGGGCGAAGTATGCAAGATTTTGTCCACAAAATAATAAGAGCACACATTATTTAACACAGTATATTAACTTAAGCGCTGCAAGCCATGCTTATTTTCTTTTGTCCTTGTTTATTCAAGGCATACAGCACTGGACATGGACAGATTTGCTGGTGCGCAAAACAATGTATCTGTGACAAAGGGTTCTAAAATTATGGCTTCTTATAAAAAAGTGTTCCCATGCCTTAATTTGTCCTGGGTTAGGGGTAAGTTGGCTATTATTTGTAGTTTATTTGATAGGGCCAGTGTACAAGTGCACCGAATCATAAGATGCTTTTTATCACATTATAATCACATATATCTTTCCACCTATAGTCCCTAATGTTCTGTTCGACATTGCAGAAAAGCTACCATGCCAGGAATCTTTTAACTAAAATGTTTATTAGTTTCAGTGACATTTATTGCTTCATTCTCATTCAGTTTTTATTTCATTTTCCTCAACAAACTCTCTGTTTAGTCTATTTTTGGGAAGGTTAAAACTGTGGTGTTCAAAATATATTGTTTCAGAAATGCAAGCAATTAAAGACTGAAAATTAAACAGACTGACTGGTTTTATTTAGTTTAGGTCAGCTTCAAGAAAAGAAACATGACTGTTTGTAAAATGAAAATTGATTATTAAGTTTGAACCAGATTCAGTCAGATGGTCAGTTTTCACCCAGATGGCTCATCTTACCCACTGACTCGGGTCAACTTACCTCTAACCCGGGGCAAATTGAGCCATGGGAACACTTTTTTTTTTTTTTTATAAGAAGCCATATTTTAGAACCCTTGGTCATAGATATATTCTGATAATTTAAAATGATAGGAAACATTCTGAAATTACTGTAGATACTTTTAATGTACTTCTGCCTAATTTTTCCCTTGAGGAAAATCTTGAGGACCACATAAGTAAAAAATGGCTCATCTTACCCCACTCTTCCTTATACTGTGCCCTCGTCTGTTTTTAATGCAACCTCGTGGTGCTTCATGTCATCTTCCCACTCATTAAACTATGACAGGTGAGTTACAGCATAAAAATAGTCATTCGATAGTCAAAGTGATTAAACTATGGCGCCATGTGCTATTTAAAAGCATTTTCATAAGTTTAATGGTATATTATCAGCTCGAAAAATACGTTAATTTGACTAGAAACACAAGAAATGTAAAGCATAGTTCCAGTTGGGCGAGACTTCTGCGTTCAGGAAAAAGTTGGAAATATTTTGTTGTGTTATTATTTTTATAGATCAAGATTTTATGGCTCATATAATATGATACAGGAGAATATGAAGCCTGTTTTTATGGACTGGAACTGCAAAAATACACAATTAGTTGCAGATGCTGACATTTATAAGGGCAAAAAGTAAGATGGATATCAGCTGTCACTATATGCTCACATAATATAAGCAATTATAATACTTCAATGCTTAGTTTTATGTTAAAAGCTTTGGGCAAAAACATGCAATGCAAGGATGATTGTGAGATGAACAAACATTCCTCCAAAGGCTGATGGATCATATTAAATACTCACATTTTTACAATTAATATTATTATTTTTTTAAATTATGCATGGATAATCAAGTAAACCTAAGTTGCTTCAGTCAGTTTACTTTATAAATAGCAAAAGTGTAAAATGACCTGAAGGTGGACATTTTTACAATTATACTAAAAAAGTACAAACTCAATCAAACAATAGGCAGATTGTGTCCACCCGGATTTTCAGGGCTAGAACAGAGTTAAAAGGCTTTATAGGGTTAAAGCAACCCGTCCAATCCATGACCTCCCCTTTATGACCTCCTCATAGTTCAGACAGATGGTACAGTACATTTTCTGATCTTTTAAGCGCCTGGATAGTAGCGGATGGACATTCAAGAGTCATGACATGACTAAAGGACAGATTGACCCAAACCATCTCAGTTTGAACTTCAACCAGTCAACATTTGCTCTGATTAAAGTACCATGAGAATGCAGAAAGGCACTTCTCCAGGCAGTGAGGACCATGTGATGTGGCAGTCTGTGGGCAGATATTATACAACCATTTAGCACCAGCTTCCTGTCAGACAAACGTAAGAAGTGGCCGTTGTGAAACCGGCTGGGCTCAGCCACAGCTGCCGTGGGCTGCTTCCTGACTTTTTACTACTTGTGTTTATATATGGGTTGGTGTGGGACGGTCTCACCTCCAGACTCACATTCGACATCATGGCTCAGACGGAGCATGACTGGAGCGGAAGGGAAGGAGTGACGGTCTGCTGAAAACAGGAGAGGCCTCTGTGTCTCATGTGTTGCCAGTCGCTGGCATGTTGTGCTTGGCTTGGGCTCTCCCTCCTGCCCCGAATGCCCCATAATTAGACAGCAGCGGATACTCTCTCAGTAGGAAGAGGTTAAGATGGTGTTTACTTTATGGTTTGCGTGGAATTAGACGGCTGAGCGGTCACAGGAAGTGACAGGAACTGACAATACCCATATTAGCTAAAAGGAAAGTCTTGGAAATGCTTTTATGTCTTGTTACGCTCACCAAGGCTGCATTTATTTGATCAAATATATGGTGAAAACAGTAATTTTGTGAAATGTTATAGCGATTTAAATAACTGTAAAATATTTTCAAATGTAATTTATTCCTGTGATGGAAAGTCTTCAGTGTCACATGATCCTTCAGAAATCATTCTAATATACTGATTTATTATTAGCTATTGTTAGTGTTTTATTATTTATAAAAGGTTGGTATTAATGATAATGGATAATAGGAATCGTATGTAACATTATAAATGTATATTTTTTTTTGCTGAATAAAAGTAAACTGTAAAACACAAAAAAAACAATTTGTTGAGTCAACTTAAAATAATTTGCTACCCTGCTGCCTTAAAATTTGAAGTTCAGTCAACTCAAATAAGTTTAGCCAACTTGAAATGTTAAGTTGTACTAAGTGACAACTTAGATATTTGAGTTGACTGAACAAAAAATTGGTTTGTTAAACTTAAAAGCTGGGCTTATTACCCAGCTGCCTTAAAATTTTAAGTTGAATGAACTCAAATATCTAAGTTGTCACATAGTACAACATTTCAAGTTGACTAAACCTTTTCGAGTTGACTGAACTTATAATTTTAAGGCAGCCAGGTAACAAATTATTTTAAGTTGACTCAACAAATTGTTTTTTACAGTGTATACATTTTTTTTCTTCCATTTTTTAAAAATAAATCTCACTTACCTCAAGCTTTTGAATGGTGGAATATCACAGTTTTCACATAACATTTTTACATTGATGATAATAAGAAATGTTTTTGAGCAATTAATCATCAAATTAGAATGATTTCTGAAGGATCGTGTGACATTGAAGCCTGGAGTAATGATGCTGAAAATTCAGCTTTGCATTGCAGGAATAAATTACATCTTCCAATGTAAATAGAAAACAATATTACTGATTTTACAGTATTTTTGATCAAATAAATGCAGGCTTGGTTAGCATAAAAGACTAAAAACATTTAAAAACATTTCAGAATTTGAATTATTCTATGCTTTTGTAGTGTAAATGATTTATTTGGCATTCGTTTACCTTGTGGGTTTTTAAATTCAAGGTTATTGTCTAAATAAGTTCAGCTTTGTGACAGTTCAGCTTTACATTGTGTCCTAATTAAGTGTGACAAGATGAAGAGACATGCAATAAATCCTATCTTTTCCATTTAAGTTTTTGTCCTAACTAGCTGCGACAAGCGACGTGACAAGACACGTAAGGGTCGTTCACACTGACAGTGATTAAATCAGTGCAGGTCACTAAGTCTCTGTACTGTTTCTAGTAGGCGTTCATACTCTGACGTTTCAGGTGGTGGATCATGTGAAGTTCACTGTTGTCATTCTCTATCATGTCGCTGCACAGTTTTATTAAAACTCTGCTCAACTTTGCAGATCGGCAAAGGTCACTGTCACTCATGTCGCCTCAAATGACCAACTGTCATTGAAAATAAATGACTTTCTGTCCTTTTGTTTCTGCATTTCGCTGTCATTGTGAACGCCCCTGTAGACAATCACTTGCTTTCTTTTCCTGTCATTGTGTGACAAAGTGAAACTTCATCGGCCCAAAGATTCTTCCTCATATTGTAATCTGCAATATGTTGTTACTGGTTGTGGTGTGTGGTGAGTCATTAACAATCCCCAGACTAAGGGTTATTTTAAGCATAGCTATAGACATAAACTTGTAAAAAAAAAAAAAAGAGAAGTGCACTTAAATATGCTGACTGTGCACATCTGAATTTTTTTTTTTTTACTTCTATTAACTGCAGACAATATTAATGAAATAAAAGTGTACGAATAGAGAGAATTTTACTTTTAAATACATTTAAAATTGTGTTTTAATCATCTTTTGTCTTGATTTAAAGAAATACACTTATTCTGAAGCGTGTAAGTATAATTTTAACTATAGTGTGTTGTTTGATTACATTTAAAGTTAGATTTTTAATATTAAAGTTACAATTTACTAAATGGAAACGTCAGTAAAATACAGGCTATATATGACATACAAGTTTCAATAGAAATGACATTGAAGTATATTATATTTTATGTACTTGTCAGTACATTTAGCAGTTCACTTTAACCATATTTCAGAGACAAAAGAATTATGAAATTACATATAAATTGCACTCAAGTCTTAATTGTCAAAAATCACTCTTAAAATTTAAATTATAATACATTTATAATACATAATACATTGTGTATTATGTATTCATTAATATTAGAACTACATAATAAATTTTCCTTTAATTCTGGTTAAAAAATAATGTGTATGTAGCTCTCTCTTTATAAAAATATAAATAAAAAATAAAAAATAAAATAAAATGAAATAAAATAATAAATGATGGTGTAAATCCATGCATAAAAGTAATATTTAAATCTGCTGAAAAAAAAAAAAAGAGAGAGAACGTGAGTTTGTGACAATATGATGGTGAGCATAAATTATGACAATTTTTTCTGGATTTTGGGTGAACTATTTCTTTAATACCAGTTGTGATGAGGACAGACACAATCAAAATCAAATTGCTGTAATGTTCAGTGCGGCTTTAAACATTAAATAAAGAAAGGAAGAGATCTATTTTGGACTTCAAATGCTTTTAAAATTGATTGTTCACAGCCATCAGCAAGGGACACATAGTGTTGAATGTGCTGAATGTGTTAAAACAAATGCTTAACAAATGTATAATCAAAGACAGACTGTAGACACCTGAGATTTAGTCTTTTTGTAATAAATTATATATGCAAGTTATTACAAATCAGTGTATTTTTAATAAATCTCTTTGGTTTTGAGGCCTCCAAAAAAATTATGTAAATATGCATTAGCTTTAATATGTCATTTATAGCCTGAAACCCAACCGTTTAAAACGAACTTTATCACATATTGATTTATCTTTGGCTGACACTGAGGTCATCTCTTACTCTACCTATAAATCAATAAGACTTTCGGTCTTTGCTGTTTGTATGTGAGACTGATATTCCTCATGGGCCTGATAGGTGTGAGCTAACCAACCAACCTAGACAATAGTTTTGAATCATCCAGTCTCTACAGACCTTGTTCTTGTAACAGCTGATAGGGCGTCTTCTCACAAAAGAAAATGTTCTGGTTTCCATTTCACTGTGGAGATTCGTTCATCCTGGCAGCCTCTACTAGGTCATGATGGCCTGGTGACCAAGTCCTGGACACAGACCAGTCAGTAAACAACAAGCAGCATTAGTTGGTTCCCGTGGATATAACGTCACTTTTCAGATAGATAAAACAATCTGGATTTACTATTTACTTTTTTTAAATGGAAATTACTATTATACTATTATACTGATATACTGTGTTGTGGATAGAGCAAATGCTGCACTTGCCATAATTAAAATGAAGATATTTGTCCACATGTGTTGTATGCTGCAGTAAATCTGTAAAGTACACACACACAACAGTTCTCTCTGGTCCTTGAATCTGATTGGCTGAGAGAAGTGTGATATTCTAGTGATATCACACTTCTAGTGATCAATGGTTTCACCATTTATTTCACTCTGCTTGTGGTTTTTCTCACAGCGAGTGTCATGGTGGACACCCAAATCCACCATAATTTTATAAACAATGCTGTTTTTGTATCACGGAATGTAGTTTTAAGAGTTTTTTTTAGACAAAAATGTACTTGTTTAGACAAATATGTGGTTTGTTAATAAAGATGACATCTATTTGAATATTTGCCTTATTGTTTTCGGGGTTGTCAGGTCCAGGGCGCCAGCGGGCAATCAGTTTTGATATTGAGTGGTGTTCATTTCGTAAAATATAATTTTCGTCATAATTTTTGTCAAGGACATTTTTTTACTGACGAAATCGTGACGCCAACGAAACAAAAACTCATTTTAAACGACAAAAACTATGACGAAAATCTATTGACATTTTCGGCGACGAATAAAAATGAGACGAAAATGTTAGGAAGGGACAATTTGAGAAGAAATTCATTCAGAACGAATCTGCTGCATGGTTACATTTGAACTGTATCACAGCCTATTGATCTATCTGGGGGGATGTAAGTTAGCATATACTTGTCCCCCATAAAACATTTAAAAATGGGAGTAAAAGAAGAGCAGACATATGGATAAATTTGACGATGCTGAACTCAATTCGGTCTGGTTTTCTGAGGCAACACACCTAAGCAGCGCATCTCACACAACGCACGAGTACTCTTTAGCATTGCATGAATGAAGAAATACACACAAAATGATGTTGAATTGTCCGTTTTGATGAGTATTCACGTAAACACGCTCGGCTATGTCTTAGGTGAACATAAACAGTTGGGAGAATATCAGACATGTCTCAGTACATTGCATCGTTTCATTTGATTTTAAAGGGAAAACACCTAATTTAAATGCTATTGTCTGTGGCATTGATGTTAATCAAGCAACAAAAGAAAGACAGAAAATCACTCACTGCTCTTGACTGAATCACTTATTAGCCCTAATAAAGATAAATCTAAATTTATTTCTATAAATAAATATGTGGTAAACAATTTTGTTATAAAGAATGCATAATTAGCCTATATAACCATTGCCATTTTATTGAAAAGAAGACCATGTTCTTGGTTCTTTATGAGAAGTGGTTTTATTTAATTTTAATATAAAGGCATGTTGCGTGTCACAGCAGTTAAATCTGTGTCTATCATGATAAAATCTTAATATCAAACTGAGTTTGGTCATTTTGGAGAAATGCTTAATAAATGCTGTAACTAAACCCATTAGATTTTAGCTGACTGTAGATTTAGTAAATCTTATATTTAGTCGACTAAACTAGAACAATTCAGATGACTAAAATATGACTAAAATTAAATGGCATTTTAGTTAAAAGACTATGACTAAGACTAAATCAAAATTTGCTGTCAAAATTTAGATTTTTTCCCCCATTTTATCAATGAAATAATTCCAAACAAAGCCAGTGCAGGATATTTTTTACATCTCAGAGCATAGCTGCAGTGTTTCACTAATGACTGATTGATTCAATTGATTCAATAATCCATTCATTAAGACAGCAACTTGCTTTGTTTTTTGTTTTTTCGAACAAATCGTTTTAATAAATCCCAGATAGCACACGTATGTCTGCAAGATGTCTGTTCACTTGATCACTTGATCTGGAAAGCATCTGCTGTGTACAAACGTCTGACAGACCTCTGTAAGATGTCAGTTTTACATCCTAAATCACAAACATCTTAAAGACATCTAATAGACGTCTAGTTGACATCTGATAGGAAACGTCCTACCCTGAAAGCACACGTACATCATGGAGACGTCTATTTGACGTCTGCATTTACATCTAGAAGACATATTTTTTAGTGTTTGCTCATCTGCAATACGTCTAAAGGACGTTTTCTATCAGATATCAAATAGACGTCTATTAGATGTCTTTAAGATGTTTGTACACAGCAGATGCTTTCCAGATCAAGAGATCTTTAACATCTTGCAGACGTACGTGTGCTATCTGGGTATAGACATTTTGCAGATGAGCAATACTCTAAAAAATACGTCTTCCAAATGTAAATGCAGACATCAAATAGACGTCTTCCAGATGTGTGTGTGCTATCAGGGATGATTCAATATTTCAATATTGGTGGTTTAAGTGTCAGATATTTATCCCACAATGATAAGCAAATGACTCTCCAAAACACATAAATGTGCAAAGACAGACCAGAGACTAACCAGCAACACGATGAGAGACGGCGTTGGTGGAGAATTGAAATCAACACTGTCAGATTACCTCATGTCTCATTCACTGCTGAGAAAAAAATACAGTACATACACAAATTTTTGCAATAATAATGCCTTCCATTGTCACTTGGTCTGCAATAGCATAATGAAACGAGCTGACAACGTATCATATCTGGTATGCAAATACATACACTGACAGGCAGGTAGGACAGCCTATCATAGCCCTCGGACTGAGGATTATGATTGGACGAAGATGATATAAATAAATATAAATACATTTACGCCACTAAACTTTCTGACTGAATGAACATTACTGAAAAATGTTTTTAAACCAAATCACCTAACTCTTTCAAATATGTCAGAGCCATGGTCTCACAGATGGTCTGACACATATTCGTGGTGAGTCTTGTGAAAACTGGCACAAAATGGTCAGAAAATACTTTGAATAAATACATTTCCATTAATTATTTCAAGGTATTTCATTTTTATTCATACCGACAGCATGACTGTACAGCAGAGAGTCTAATTGGAGCCTTTGAGTCAGAAAGGACAATGAGGTACTTTTAGTGCTGGATTCTGCCCAATATGGCGCCCTGTGGGTGAAAGTACACTGGCAGTCAAGTGTAACTCATTAACCACAAGGTCAAACTGGTTCAGAGGATCCTGATACAAGCACGGTCTGTACGCATTACCCCATTAGAGTTTCTTTTAAAGCTGTTGGGGATAGCTTTAGCTTTTTATCACACGTGGACAACAAAAACAACCTTGATATGGTTAAAATAGATTGCGAATATTTCTTCCCACAGGCTAACATTCTGATATTTAGAAAACAGACTTGCAAGAATAGTCCATTATGCATGTAAATAGGTAACAATTGGTTTCCAGTGATTGGTTCAGATTCTCTGTAAGTGTTCACTATGGGCAGCATCAAACAACCAATCAAAGCGAATCAAGCAATTGTTTTTTTTTTTTTTTTTTGACTTGCAAAGTGTGCCGTTTGTTTGTTCCCTCTTGTTTTCATGTTTACCTCTAGGGAGTGTCTCAGACAAATAAGCATGTTAAAATGTAAAGGCTCATTCAGGTTAATATTTTCTTCATAATGCTTTGACTCTCTGCTGTGTTCAAATGCACCAGCAGCTGTTGTTCCTGTTCAATCAGAGGGAATCTGTTGAGGTATTGGATAAACATGTGAGTGACAGCTTCAACGAGCCAAAAGTGAAGAGCCAAATCGAAAAGTTAGAGGAAAGAACTGAAGCTTTGACATATTCATCAAAGTAGCAAAAGGAGGTTGAAAAGGTTGATATTGAAATATGGTAATGTCGAGGCGAGCTATTTCGGCTTTCAATATTTATGAAAAATGGGGAAAAATGAGGTTTGTTCTGTTTGATTCAGCATTCTGTTAGTGCACAATGACATGTGCCTTCTTTCTCGAACACTCATTTCAAAGCTCATATCAAGATACGCTGGAGCGTTTTCAAATCCTGTGCACTTTCAGAGGCGGTCGACTGAAGCCAAAATGCTTGGTTTAGATTTTCATTTGCGCTTTATTTAATTATCAGACACATTCTGATTTGTAAATTGTAATTATTTGTTAATCATGATGTATCTGATGGTAAATCGTGACTTCCTGATGGCTTTAGATGACATCTTATGTCCACACTGAGGGCTCTTTAATGTTTGGCCTAAACTGTGCTAATAAACTGCAAAAAGGTCAAGTATAATTTAAGAAGGACGTCTTTGGGCTGGCTTATTACAGACTAATTGGTTCAGATTAGCATGCTGTGAATATGGTTAATGGCCTTAATTGTGTTAAGAGCAAAGCCATTAATCCTGTTCCATATTCCCCTGCCTTCTGAAGAATATGCACATTTTTCTTTCTTGGTGCTCTGAAGTGTACTGAATGCAAATTTATTAATTACCATATATATATATATAATCTACTATTAAATGAAATAAAAACATAGCCCATATGTATATGTATGTAATATGTATGTTTATAAATCTGTAATACACTGTGTGTTTACAATAAGCTGTCCACACACAGCCTGGACCACAAAATCAGTCATAAGGGTCAATTTTATGAAATTCATACACCAGAAATATGCTTTTTTTGATTGATGTATGGTTTTGTGGGACAGAGCAACATTTGGCTGAGATACAACTATTTGAAAATATGCAATAAATATATAAATAAATAAAATAAAAATACTGAGAAAATCACCTTTAAAGTTGTCCAAGTGAAGTTTTAAGCAATGCATATTATTAATCAAAAAATAAGTTTTGATATATTTACAGTAGGACACTTACAAAATATCTTCATGGAACATGATCTTTCCTTAATATCCTAATGATTTTTGGCATAAAACAAAAATCAATAATTTTGATCGATTTCCATACAATGTATTGTTGGCTAAAAATATACCTGTGCTACTTATGACTGGTTTTGTGGTCCAGGGTAATAAATAAATAAATAAATCTGCTAGTTTAAAAAAGCATCTACTCCTGAGACATAAAACCACATTAAAGCACATTAAATATAGGAAATGTAATTACTGAAATTTTTTCTTAACTGAAGTTAAAAGGGGTCATCGGATGCCACAAGTTGATATGATTCCTTAGGGTCTTAATGAAAAGTCTATAACATACATTGGTTAAAATTTCTTAAAGGTAGTGTAAAACAACACCCTTTTTACCTTGTCAAAATCAGCTCTGCAGACATTAACCTATTTTGTTGCATGTTGCTTTAAATGCAAATGAGCTCTGCTTGCCCCGCCCCTCTCTTCCGCACTCTGAGAGACTGTTTACTTTAGCCACATTAGCTGTGAAACTTGCTAACTCGCGTGTTATTAGGAAAGTCGATTGCAAAGATTATTAAAAACCCTTATACCCACTTCTACTGTAGGTGAAGCTGGACCACGAACGATTTACACAAACATAGATGCATTTAGGCAGATCAGGAGGCACATTCCCTTCACAAACAAATGTAATCCTGTGTGTCTTCAGCAGCTCAGATGTCAGGAGTAAATGTTCATTATTACATCCAACAACAAAACACCTCAATCACTTAGGTGCCATTCTTGTCTACGTCCCTGCTCTGGCGTCGAAACAATGGAGGTCGGACTGTTTACAGCTCACTCAGGGTGGGTCTAAGGTAAGATGGTTACAAATAAGGTCCAGCATGGGGAGATGGCATGAAATTGTCCCAAAGAGGTGTCTGTTTTGCACTGTAAAACAGGGAGATAATTACAATGAGTCACAGTGAGAGGTGCATGCTGGGATTTAGTGGAGTGAGAGTCCATGCTGGTGAAGAATGTGAGAATCTTGCAGGAGCCGCTGCCGCTTATGAGTCGTACTAGAATTAAAGTATTCACAGCATGACTTGTGTTTCAAAAAGGACAAACAGGATTAGTAAAGCGGAGACATTTCCCACCACTCTTCTCTCTGCTGTCCTTTAAAAATCAGGGCCGAGAGACTATTTTTTAAAATATACTTTTAAGATTTGCAGAACAGTGCACATGCACAATCTTTTTCAAAAGGGTTGCCAGACTGATTTTCACCCAATCTGTTCTCATTTACTCACCTTCAAGTTGTTTCAAACCTGTATGAATTTTTCATCTTTTGAGCACAAAAGAAGACATTTTGAAGGTTGTTGGTAACCTGACAGTTGATGGCCACTGACTTCCACAATATGGAAAACATAACAAATAAAACGTACTATAAAATTCAATGGCTACCAGCAACTGTGAAACTATTCCTTTAAGCTATAGTTAAGCTATAGTGACGGTTTTGAAATGTTGACATCATTTACTCACCCTCATCTTGTTCCAAATCTGTACATGTTTCTTTTATACAGTATGTTGAACACAAAAGAAGATATTTTGAAGGATTTTGAAGAGCTAAACAGTTGTTGGTCCCCACTGACTTCCATAGTAGGGAAAGAAATACTGTGGAAGTCAATGGGGACCATCAACTGTTTGATTACCAGCATTCTTCAAAATATCTTCTTTTATGTTTAACATGAAACTCATACAGGTTTGGAACGACATGAGAGTAAGTAAATGATTACAGAATGTTCATTTTTGGGTGAACTATCCCTTTAAGATAAGTGTATCATGACAAGAATGAGTGACTGTTAACAGAACTAGAACTTTCAAATCACTCTAGAGGTTTCACTTTAGTTAGTGTGCTGCTTTAGGGGATGTAGACAGTAGGTAGTTCACTATGTTTTAAAACAGAAACAGAATTTTATTCCTTACTCGATAGCACAGGAGAAAAATGACAATAAACCAACTTTGACATTTGATTTTGGTCCATCATACCAACTTGAGTGACACATACCCACAGGCTCTGCAGTCTCACAGTTTAAACCACCAGGCTTGTTAGGCTGGTCTGGTTTGATGATTTTAGAGGGGATTTGGAAACTTGTCAGTTGGTCAGGCTAGGGAAAAAAACGGAGACTGAAAAAAACCCTTTAGGCTAGTCTACACTGGATCAGCAGAGCTTACTGTATAACAGACCTTTTTTTCAGATAACAAATAGGTAGCAAGTACTAAACAGTCGAGTGAACAAAGTATACTGATGTAATTCTCAATTCTCAGGCAATTCCTTATTAAAGATGCTCACATTAAGCATTCA
>JAHKKF010492703.1:0-55523 GCA_019740295.1 Labeo calbasu
ACACTGAGGACAACTGAGGGACTCATATGCAACTATTACAGAAGGTTCAAACGCTCACTGATGCTCCAGAAGGAAACACAATGCATTAATGTTGGCTGTTTTCTATTTGCTATAACAAGTGAGGCAGACACACTGCATATTGACTGTAAACAAACATATTTCATTATTTGCAACTGACAATGTGGACAGTCAGTCCTAAAGATCAGATGTGAAACCCAAATCAGATTTGTGTGCAGTGTGAACAAACCCTTAATGACAACCAGTTCTACATGGGTAATATATCACCCATGATGTCTAGGTAGAAAAGCAGTGATTTCATGGACACCCAGACAGGAGGGTTGATCTATGCATGAGAATGGTCCTTCGCTGGACCTGATCCAGCCTTGGGTCATGCTAACTGGTCCTGACCTCTCACCTTTTAGCCAAGGGAGGTTAATGATAGTGGACCTGTAACTGGAGCTGTTACATCCGAGCCAGTTCTCAGTAGGGTGTAAGACTGAACACACAAACACGCACACACTCTTGCACACAGACACACATATCTTCCAGCGCAAAGGTTGAGGGCAGACCGTGAAGTCTCGTGTCTCTCTGATCTAGAGGGGAAACCCACATCTGAGCCTGGCTTTTCGCTGGATAACTCTGAAGCCAAAACTGCCTGGGGACCTGACATTACGCCCGAACCACTTAAACTCACAAAAACAGAGAGAAGGAGAGAGTGGAGGGTGGTAAAGAAAATGGGAGGGAGAGAGGGAGGTGACAAAGTAATAAATAGCATGGGTCTGAATGGTCCCAACCTGATCGTTCACTTCCACATCTTTTTTTTCCTTTTAGAGAAAAAGTTTACTCTGAGGACTTGTTCATGAGTGGTATTTCCTTTAGAATAGACTAGAGAGAGAGAGAGGGGTCTGTAGGTCTAAATTTGACTTTGTGATTGACTTAGTGCAATCTTTTTTACCCACAGTAAAATCTACATTTGGTTCTGGGCTTCCACGCAAGTAGCGATTACTGGGGTTCAAGTGCTTTAAGGCATTTAAGCACATATGAAAAAAAGACATTAGGTATTATTTAGCAAGCCACCTAAATAAATTATTAAAAAGACATTTTTGGTCAATCCACGTAATTTTCCATAGAAATATGATGTTTTTAACATTTTTGCTTGTTATAATGCCAGCTGTGGTCTGATCTCCCTAAAATTTTGCATGATTGTTTAGAATCACTTGTCGCATGTGCTCACCAGGTTTCGTGAAGTTTTGAGTTTTCATTTAGGCTTTATAGGCTTTTAAGTATATTTGGACAGGCCCCTTTTCTAAAACGACCCTGTTATAGCTTTCGAAAGGGTAAATTTCAACTTTTTTTTATAATTATTGACCTAGAGAGTCCAGAGAATTGCACCGTGGTGTTTTTTTTCCCAGATTAAGTAAAAACCTAGGACTAGTTCACAAAATTATGTTTTTTACATTTTCTCAATCATTTAACAAACAGTTTGATGGACAGCAGTGGTTCTAGAGGCAAAGTTGTTCGGAAAGAGGAAGTCTGATACGCATATGTGTGAAAAAACGCGCAATATACAATTGGCCTATGGTGGCCATGTGTTTTGAGATAAGCAAATGTCCTTATACCCACTTGTGGTACTTTGGACCAAGACCGTGAATACCGGTTTTCGTGTCTACAGGACAAACTGCTGGGTAGTTATGGCTGTTTTTATGTTTCTTCCCTCTGATAGCACCTCTAGTGTCCAAGCTAAGCAAATTTTTCCATGCGACCTCAGATTCAGCTCTTACATACGCGTTGTGAGTTTGGCGAAGATATCTAATTTCACCATTTTAGTAAAGGCCCTGTCTCTTTCGAACGTTTTGGCGTCCCTTTGCGACGGCAAGTCAAAAGTTCAACTTTTTTGACAATTATTAATATTCACTCTCTAGCAAATCTTTTTGCACTGGTTTTGTTCAGATCGGGCGTAATACCTAGTACTCATTCGCAAAAGTAGATTTTTCAAAAAATGCAAAAATATTTTGACAGGGTGATGGATGAATCCAAGGATGATCTGAGGGATGATTCCAACGACAGGAGACACTTGAGCCTGTGATAAACGGTTTAGAAGTTATGAGTGATTTCATACTTTTGTCGCTGTAGCGCCCCCGTCAGGCTGATTGGGGCAAGCCTTGGTGACGTTGTGAAAGGTGTGAGTACTACCATCCCATCAAGTTTCAAGTCTCTATGACTTACGATTTGGTCTGCCTGATCCAGTTTTACATGGATATTGCTGATCCTTGGCCAATCTAA
The DNA here is from genome assembly GCA_019740295.1 of Labeo calbasu. Classification (NCBI taxonomy): domain Eukaryota; kingdom Metazoa; phylum Chordata; class Actinopteri; order Cypriniformes; family Cyprinidae; genus Labeo; species Labeo calbasu. The sequence continues at coordinate 2,284 of JAHKKF010492703.1, forward strand.
CAATTACAGTACGGTTTCAGCACTACACGCTTGAACCCCTAATATTAGTATTTCACAGTGTACTTTTTTAAAGTAATGTGCATATGGCAAAAATTAATTCTAAGATTATACAAATCATGCAGATAGTTAACATCACATATTTATTTAGGCAGAAACAGTTAACATATTAAAGCAGTGGATACATTATGTGATCATAATGAATACAATTTAAGGAAAATTTAGAAGTTTTTATGTTGATTTAGAGTTAACGTCATGGTTGGCGTCTTCTTTTTACAGGTGTCGGGGTCATCTAAATCTTCATTAGAGGCTGGATTCAAACTGAAGCTGGCATAATAGTAACATCCTGAGGTAGAAACAGTCGAGCAACTGGAGAATAAATAGTGTTGCTGCTGTTCTTAATATTTCAAACAATAGATAATCATGTGCATTTCAGCCAAAGTAACTATAGTACAAGGTTATGAGATGCATTATGTGAATGGCTACAGAGATGTGTCTTTAATCTAGATTTAAACATGGAGAGTGTGTCTGAGCCCTGTATATTATCAAAATTTTAAGGTTTAGGAGCCAAATGCTAAAATTCTCTACCATCTTTAGTGGACTTTGATATTCTTTGTACTACCAAAAGTCCAGAGTTTTGTGACCTTAAAAAGCATGATGGATTGTAGCGTGATAAATACACATTTAGGGCCTTATAAGTAAACAGCAATACTTTGTAATCAATATGGAATTTACATTATGCACTACAGTATATAGTTCTGTATATAGTACTTGAATGATTAAGACTGCAGTATGTTGCAGTATACATGGATTTCTGCAAGTGTTTAAACTAAATTCATAGCAAGCTGCTTTTAAAAGCTTTTGATTGTGCTAAAGCTTTTGTGGTTATTGTCTTGTAATTTTTTTGGTCTTTGTGTAGGAATGGCAGAAATAGTTATTAAATAAAACATTGCTAATAATAAACTTCAATCTGATTAACATAATATATTTACCTGTTCCTAAAATACGAGTTTCAGTAGCCTTGAATGTTGACTTAGTGTTTTTTTTGTTGTTGTTGTTAACTGCAATTGTAAATATAGGGTATTGTGATTGTAATATTTACAATAAATTACACGTTTTTAAAAACTATATACTATATACATATACTATATATGGCTGGCTTAAAATGAACCCAAAATTAAATTAAAAATCAGACACATTTTACTAGAGGCATCAACAATAATCAAAATGTGAACATTTATAAATTGTCAATTTACATAATGTTTATTAATTATTATTATTTCAACTTATTAATAAATCTTCATTTATTAAATATATTAATAAATGTTAATTTCAAACGTATTTTGGGTTCATTTTAAGCAAGAAATATAGTAATTTTTAAGCAATAGTTGAGTTAAATAAAACTACCCAGTCAGTGGTTTTGTCCCAGTCCATATACTGGGTTGTTTTTAACCTAGCATTTTTTAAAATGTACCATTATATTTATCACATATTCTTCTAAAAGCAACCTGCATTTGTATCCAGCTCAGTGAACTTATTAATTTACATTAGTAATAGCTGACATGTCAAAGATGTCTGAGGCAAAATTAGGCTAAACAGTTTCTTAATAAATGAGCACAAACCAAAAAAAAGAGTGTTGGTTATCAGTTCTGTCCCCTGTTGAAAATCCGCTAAGGCTTTTTGTTTAAATATGAGGGAGAGTCAGCTAGTTTCCCCAGAATTCGCGCCAGCTTCTCTTCACGGTGAGCCACTACGTGACATTTTTAGTGGATGGAGTCTTTCTAGGGGTCAGGAAAAGCATTGCCCTTGGCCTTTCAGTTTCATTGGACTGTATGGGTTGTGGCAGTTTAACTACAGAGTATTACTGCTACATCAGTTTCTGAGATTTGTTGATGTGCTAATAATAACTTAAAAATATTGCGTGCTAGAATCTGTTTTATGGTTTGACTCCCAACATCGATAGTCAAATAATCTACGGATGAAGTCGCAATTAAAAGTAAATCTCCTTGAAGTTTATAGATGCCTTGCAGCTGTGGATATATGTAAATGCACTGCAGATGTTTAAAACCATATGCATATGCACTGATTATACTCAATGCAAATAAAAAAGATGTGTTGAAATTCAAAGAGGGCTTTAGAAATGACCTTCTCACACAATTTAATAGAACAGGACTCTCCTCGACGGGTTGCTCCGTATCGTTTTTCTTGCCTGCAGGCAATATTAAATCCCAGACGATTTGCAGTCCACACTTAATGGAAAAGCAAAGCAATGCTTCACACTAGTGTCGATCCACTCTTAGCTTAACACTCACTTTCCAGTTTTGGAGATTCATATCACTTCACAAAAGAGAAGCCAGAGTAAAGTTTATCTTGGGTTAGGCCTGTGATTTCACTGCCCAGTAGCTGCAGCCTGGACTGAAAATTTGAGGCCATAAGAAGATAGATGGATAATAGAGCAGACAAGAAGATGAGTTTGACCTCATCTGTGACTTCAGTTTGGATCTTCCTAGTAGTCAGTGTTGGATTTGGAAAATAAATGGAATGGAAAACATAGACGTGCTACTTGGTTGTATCATTATTTTGAATTGATGTACTGGATTTTGGATTGTTTACTTTAGCCGCATTTAGCACGTTTAGCCGCGAAACTTGCTAACTAGCACGTTATTAGGAAAGGTGATTGCAGAGATTTATAAAAATAAAAATAAAAAACCCTTATACTCACTTCTGCTGTAAGTGAAGCTGGATCACAAATGATTTGCGCAAACATAGACGCATTTATGTAGATTGGGAGGTGCATTGCCTTTACAAACAAATGTAATCCACTGCATCTTCAGCAGCTCAGATGTCGGGAGTAAATGACGACCGCTATGTTCATTATTACATCCAGCAACACAACACCTCAATCACTCAATCTGAGATATTCTTGTCTAACTTACATCCCTTGAAACAATGGAGGTCGGACTGTTACAGCTGATCATGTCAATCAACTATCGTGGGAGCTCTATCGGTGTGACGGCATCTGAGAATGGCTCGATTTGAAAAAGGGAATATTATTTTTACAGATTAATTAAAAACCACTGCATGGATTTTTGTCATAATAGGGTGGATGTGTGCATACACTGCCAACACACATTAATGTTCAAACAACATGTAAAAGTGAAGTTTGCATCCGATGACCCCTTTAAGATGTAATAAAAGTCCCAGGTGTCCCCAGAATGTGTCTGTGAAGTTTCAATTCAAAATACCCCATAGATCATTGATTATCATTTTAAAAATGCTCATTTTGAGTTTTTTTGAACGCTCTGTTTTCGTGCATGTCTCTTTAAATGCAAATGAGCTGCTGCTCCCCACCTCCTTTTCCAGAATAGGGCTGTGCCTTTACAGCTTGAAGCTCAGATACTCTGCTAAAAAGCATCTGTTTGGTTTTGATTATCATGACTGTCATGCTAAAATTATGTTTAAACCATATTAGTTTAAACTTCCGATTACGTTTTTCTGGTTTTCACGCGCATAGAAAGCAGCTGTCACATGCGAGTACTAAACCAAGTTGCCTTTCATGTCTTATTGCGCTTAAACTGTCAAATATACACAAGTTTATGTTAAAAACACACGAGTTACAAAAAGAGTCGGTTATGTCTCTGAAGGTAAACAGCTGGGAAGAAAATTGCATGCATGTATTAGATCTGTGTGGCAGCAGTGTAATATACAGTAAATAAATCAATAAATCCACTGCTTTCTTGTATCCTCTGAGGCTGGAAGTCTAAATAGTGTTCTGTACTCATCAGTGCAGCCAGAGACAGAACAGTTAGCATGGTTTGCTCGAACTTTTGCCATGGCGTTAGAACTGGTACACTGTTGTAGCGACGCCGTGGGTGGAAACGTGCAGATTAAGGAGCGGTAATATTAGAATTATATAAGATCTTCTTTCTACATCACGGCAGTGCTGCCAAGTCCGCGGTTTTCTTGTGGAATTGGGCTACTTTAACACTGTTGCTGCGGGTTCAAGCGACCTCAATAACATGATATTTATCCTGTGGAATGCGAATTTTACCAGAGGAACCCCGCCAAAAAATGTTTATTTTACCCTCCAGAATGTGACTTTTTACCAAGGGACCCCCTCCAAAACACGATTGAAATTGGGCGGGTTTTGTTGTGAAAACCTGGCAACCCTGTGTCATGGGAGGGGGGGGAGTGAAATCTATGCGGCTAATTTTTTCAAAAGCTTGCAGAGAAAGGCTTACCAAAAAAAAAAAAAAGTACTGGGTTGCTCTTTTTCATGTTTTCTGGGTTGCGGCATTTAAACACAGAAAAACTCATATTTTTATTATATGTCACCTTTAATGTAATATAATTTATAACAAAATGCATGACATCTAAACATTTTTTTATATTTTCAGGGAAGAAAAGGCTTGATCTGTAATGTATTTTGCAAGCAATGTCAAATGAAAGTCACATTTTCCATATTTCTTTTGTGGTTAATAGTTTAAGAAATCACATTCAATTGCAATACTTAGTATATTGCACAATATTGAAAGAATAACAGTAGCTATATTTGGTCCTGATTATTGGTAGATAGTGAAACATGCAATTTTTGACAAATTCCACTCACACAGTAGATCCTGGCATATCTGTAAATTGACATGGTAAAAATCTGTTTTACTGCATGCAAAATGTGGTAAAGACGTGTCTGGTTTTTGATTACTTGCACTTACCAAACTTCCTATCTGAATTAATATTGCTTCTCTTGTTTCCGGTTATGTTTGTTAGCAATTGTTAGCAAGTGTACAATACCAGTCAAAACAGTTTTAATGTTTTTTTTAAAAAAATCTCTTCTGCTCGCCAAGCATTTATTTAAACCCAAATACAGCAAAAGCAGTAATATTGTGAAATATTTTTACTATTTAAAATAAATGCTTTCTATTTGAATATATTTTAAAAGGTAATTTATTCCAGTGATCAAAGCTAAATTTTCAACATGATTACTTCAGTCTCCAGTGTTACATGGTCCTTCAGAAATCATTCTAAAATGCTGATTAGCTGTAAAAAAAAATATGCTTTAAATTGATCAAAAGTGATGATAAAGACGTTTATAATGTTACAAAAGATAAATGCTGTTCTTCTGAACTTTCTATTTATCAAAGAAACCTGAAAAAAAAAAATCTACTCAGCTCTTTTCAACATAATAATACTACTAATAAATGTTTTTGGAGCAAATCAGAATATTAGAATGATTTCTGAAGGATCATGTGACTGGAGTAATGATGCTAAAAATTCAGCTTTGAAATCACAGGAATAAATTACATTTTAAAATATATTTAAATAGAAAACAGTTATTTTAAATAGTAAAAATATTTCAAAATTTGACTGTTTTTGCTGTACTTTGGAGGCAGGCTTGGTGAACAGAAGAGACTTCCTTAGTAAACATTAAAAATCTTTGACTGGTAGTGTAGCTGGCAAAATGGCAAACCCATACGGATGCTTGACGCATTACTCCTGAACATTTTTAAGAAAAACATATGTTTAGAGTTCCTAAAATATATTACAGTATTTGTGGCATCTGAATAGGCTATTTGTAAGAATCTGACCTATGCTGTTCATGATTTAAAAGGACTGTAGTGTGCTTCTACTTCGCTCAGTATGACCTCCATGCCAACTACACCATGTGCTGCTGGTTAGCAGGACAGAAAGGGGCTCTGATAGCATCACTCCCTCCTTCCTTCTGTCTGAAACAACTCTGTCTCTTCCATCCTGTAGAAAGACTGCCTGAGTCCTGCCAAACCTATAACGAAGTATAAAATGTTTTTTCAGGACAGTTCCTTTGAGGTTTGTTCAGAAGTCAGTGATCAGAATGAAGTATATTTGTAGTCAGTGAATTCATCTTTAGTGCCCTCTTTGAAAGTTGGACTTTTTATCATTGAATTAAAGAATGCAAACAGGCTAATTTGCAGTGAGGTTAAGACCCAGCCTGTGATCAAAAGAGATCTATCTCTGAAATATTAGTTTCTGAGTTATAACAGTTAAGTCAACAGCTAACATTTTTTGTTTATGTGAGTCAGCGCTTGGTGAATCGAGGCTGTTATTTTGCCTTTTACTGTGGATTTTTTCAAAACCACGCTACCGTCTGTCTCCTTGCTAATCACTTATTTCCTCCACAGATGTCATGTGGCGAATAAAACATGCCCAAAGAATCACAGCTGGAGCGATCGCTTATGCAGATGTGTGCCACTGCCCGACACCCTTTTTTCAAAACCGCATTCTGGTAAGTGCTAATGTGCATGTTTAAAGCCTTACAGTGCTGTGTTTTGCATGTGTGTCTGAGCATGACAGTATGAAAGAGAAACAAACCTACTGAAAGAGGGACCAAACTGATGAGAGAACTTCTCTTCTTCAATAACAGAAGAAAAACAGTATATAGTACAGAAATATATCCATTTACGAGAGGAAAAAGTTTGTAGTGCTATTTTAAGGGTTTGGCAAGCTGATTTATGTTCAAATTATGTTCAGATGTCATGAGTCACACCGAAAATATCTGAAGCATTTTAGTAAGTTATGGCAAATTACTTACTTCATGAATTAGCTTAAGTTACTTCATTTAAAACAGCATATTAATACCATTTATTTATTTATTTATTTATTTATGTAAGAATAATAATAAATAATTGGTATTACTATGCTGTCATAAATGCAGCAACTAAAGCGCAAGTTTATGCATTAATTAATTGTATTATTAAATATTTTAATAATATTAATTTATTTGTTATTTATATAATAAATTATTATATAAATTATATTATAATATTTATTTACTCACTTCTAATATTTATTTATTTATTTATTATTTAATAATATTTAATATTTATAATTTATTATATATGTATTATGTAGTTATATAAAATTTATTAAATATATATTATTAAATAAATAAATACATTTGTTTAAGTTAATGCATTTAGAACATAATTCATAAATATAATTGCTATTAATATGCTGTTATAAATGCAGTGACTAAAGCAGAAGTTTATTTCTGCAATAATTTATTAAATGGGTATTATGAAATCAATTATATAATGAATTACTTAATTTGCTTAAGTTACTGTATTTAGAACATTTATTTATTTATTTTTTGCTTATTTGTTATTTATATAATAATAAATAAATAATTGGGATGCTGTTCTAAATGCAGTAACTAAAGTAGTTTATTATGCATTCATTTATGCATTATGAAATAAATTAATGTGCCTTAGTTACTGCATTTAGAACAGCATATTAATTGTATTTATTTATTTATATAATACATAATTGGTATTAACATGCTGTTCTAAATGCAGTAATTAAAGCAGAAGTTTATTTATGCATTAATTTATTAAATATGTATAATTTGTATTAAATAAATAAATAAATAAATAAATGTAAGCAGGGTAAGTTACTGCATTTATAACAGCATATTAATATCACTTATTTATTTATTTATTTATTTATTTATTAATAATTCATTTGTATTTATGTGCTGTTATAAATGCTGTAACTATAGAAGTTTTATTATTTATGCATTCATTTATTAAATTTGCATTATAAAATACATAAAAAGATTAATTTGCTTAAGTTCTGAAATAAATAAATTTGATTAAGTTATTGCATTTAGAACAGCACATTAATACCACTTGTTTGTTTGTTTATTTATTTAAAGGTTTGCTGTCTATTTGTCAATTATATAAATAATAAATAATTGGTATTAGTACGCTGTTCTACATGCAGTAACTAAAGTTTTTTTTTTTAATTTATGCATTCATTTATTAAATATGTATTATTTTTATTATTAAATAAATAAGCAAGCTTCAGTTACTGCATTTATAGCATAATTTTAATACCATTTATTTATTGCTTATTTGTTAATTATTTATATAATAATAAATAAATAATTTGCATTAATATGCTGTTTTAAATGAAGTTTATTAATAAATGAAGTTTATTTATGCAATAATTTATTAAATTTACATTATGAAACAAATAAATAAATTAGCTTAATTTATGAAATAAATTTGCTTAAGTTACTGCATTTAGAACAGCATTTTAATACCATTTATTTGTTGTTTTTTGTCATTTATTTATTTAATAATAAATAAACAAATAATTTGTATTAATATGCTGTTCTAAATGCAGTAACTAAAGCAGAAGTTTATTTATGCATTCATTTATTAAATCTGCATTATGAAACAAATAAATATATTTGCTTAAGTTATGAAATAAATAAATTTGCTTAAGTTACTGCATTTAGAACAGCATTTGAATACCATTTATTTGTTGTTTATTTGTCATTTATTTATTTAATAATAAATAAATAAAAAAAATTGTATTAATATGCTGTTCTAAATGCAGTGACTAAAGCAGAAGTTTATTTATGCATTCCTTTAATAAACATCTATTATTTGTATTATTAAATAGAACAGCATATTAATACCATTTATTTATTTATTGCATATTTGTTATTTATTTATATAACAATACATGAATAATTGATAATAATATGCTGTTCTAAATGCAGTAACTAAAGCTGAAGTGTATTTATTTATGCAAGAAAGAAAGCAAGCAAAAAAGAAAGATACTTATTGTTCTTGGAATGGGTGGTGACAATGCAACCTTGCTGTCCACTCTGGATTAAAGGAAGTAGTTTTTCATGAAGGCAGAGCGTAATCACAGCGAAACTCTGCAATCAACACCCTGACTACGTGTCAACAAAACAAAGCCTACAAAAACACAGTTGAGTTTCTGCTGCTTTCAGCTTTATGGCAATCGTTCAAGCCAAACAAAAACATCCCCAGCAAACTGTGCTCAGTTAAAATGGGATAATTGCTCACCCTTCTATCTGATCTCAAACCAGAGATCTAGTTCAAGTGGAGCATGATGTAATTCAGGATCAGTGCGATGGTAGTGACATACTTGTCTTCCTTACGCTTAGTAAATATGACAGGTCAAACCTGAGTCTGTTGGTTTATGCACACGGCATGTGAATGCATAAGCTATGCAGTCAGAAGACCCTAAGGCTAAAATAGGCATAAATATATAGTGCATGTGTGAGTGCAGATAAAAAAAAAAAGCTGCACACGTATTGCAGCACTATATTAAATTTGAAAAGACAGGTTGATTTGGTGTAGATGGTTATGTTGCTATAGCATGCTGGCCAATTTTGTTGACTGTCATACTGAAATGGAATAATAGACTCGCGTTCAGCTCCACTGTAGCGGTTGGGGACTAAAACAGGTGAAATGAATCTTTGCTAAAGCAGACACAATAGGAGGAATGTATCGGGATTGTTATTCTTTTCCCTTGCTTCGTGGAAATGTCCCACATCACCTTTTACTTGGCTCAGTCTGTGACAGAAAAGCTTTATACTGGATACTGTAAAAGCACATTATCTTGCGGGTCAGCTTACTTTAACTGCTAATAGCTAAGCATTACGTATTCAACTCTTTCCAGTTGTGTAATTTCATACGTTCGCTCTCTAATGTATAAATGCTCAAAGGTATGAAGATCTTCCTTAGCTTCAGTGGCAGGTTGCATAAGATAAACTGATGATATCCTGACACAAAGGGTCATTTTTTACCACTAGCCCTTTCCCCTTCTACACATCCTTCCCAAGTCTGTTCTGTATGTCCTTTGAGGCACATAAACATAGCTGAAATGCTTTGAGAGCAGTTATGTGGCTCGACGATGACTGAGCACCATTGCAAAAACACTGATTGCTGTCAGAGCGTGCAACTTTGGCTGGGTTTTGTTTGTGCTTGTGAAGCAACATTTTGCAGCATGGAGGATTTTCTTCTGTGTCTGTATATATACACACTTGTATTTGTGTGGCATGAATGGATTCTTTTTTTTCCAGATACGTGTTGTAATGATGCATGTCAATGATAAATAAGAGTGTTCAAGATAAAAAAAAACTGAAAATATTCCAAGACCTTTTTTCTTGCAAGATATAAACTTGCAATTCTGACTTTTTTCTCAGAATTGTGAGATGTAAACTCTAGGGGTGTAACGGTACACACGTCACGGTTCGGTATGTACGTCAGTTCAGTGGTCACGGTTTCATACGATTTCAGTACAACAGAAAAAAAATCAATTTTTACTATGCTAGATTTCTTTTCATTTATTTTAAACAGACAGTAGTACAAATTACATTTTTTGTGAAAATACTAAATATTATATCAAATTATGAGGTCATATATAGGTTATAAAATCTTCAGTACATATAAACATACAAGGAATAAATATTTGACACATATTTAATTTAATTAACAGTTAGACAAGGGGGAAAAAAACAGTTCGACACGTAACGTAGCCTATATTTGCTGAGTTTCAGTTCAGTTTTTTGACAGTAAGTAAACTCAAATGGCAGAACGCCATTAAGTTGATTTTATGAGGAAAGTTGAAGTAATCGCACTGGCGCACACAAACACAAAACATATCAGTTCCAGGCTTCTAGCATTGGAACTAAACACACAGTGAACCAAACATCAGTGCGCCCGCCTCACTGTGTCACCGTAGGAACACGACTGAAGTACAAAGTCTAAAATTTACATAATAAATAATAGTTTAGCATTTGGATACGTCGCAAATACGGAAATATTATGCAATATTTGGATTTGTGCCGAATTAGAGAGGTAGGATACAAGAGCACAAAGCTCCATTTCGAAAACAGTTCAGTGCGCAAGCCTTTAAAGTAACGTTATACTCCTTTTTCAGTGAGAGACACGTTCAGAATCAGCACATGATTACGGTCTAGTGGGCTTTGCTGTCAAGAGTGCAACTCCTGGCATTTGCTGTTCTTCTGCTGGCGGTTATCAAACAGCGTTGTATTACTGCGGGCGACCCCTTCTGGATTGAAGATGAATTGCGTGTATTCGTTGTAAGGCCTCATGCACCGAACCGAGATGCCAGTACCGTGACGGTTCCGTACGAATACATGTATCGTTACACCCCTAATAAACTCACAATTGACTCTTCAAAAAACCCGCCCTTCTTAGTTACTGTTGCTATGTCCGACAAACAATGCCACTCTCACACTACACATCACGTAGTAAAAAATACATCGTGAAACAAAGAGGAAACTGACAACACACCGACAGACAAGACAGAGCAAGTTACATCTGGTAGGAAACAAAGTCTCAGCTTTAAAATGTTATTTTTTTAAGAAATTCAAACAGTAAATACTGTTTTGTGGCCCTTTAATGTGTTGTGACAGTTTACTGTATTATTAGATCCTTATTAGATCAATCGACACGTGAACCGAACGTCTTTTCTTCTTTACTTAAAGCACCAAGAAAAAACGAATGAACATCAGAACATATTTTATTTAAAGATGTAAATACACACAGATTTTCAAGTTTAAGTCCACCAAAGTTAATCTACTCTCCTGTCTGATTTGTTTGTCAGACAGAATGGCAGATTCAGCATTATGATTGGTCAGATCGCCTGTCAATCAAGCTGTTTGCGAAGGGTCAGTTGCAAGTTAAAAAGTCAGAATAGCAAGATATAAACTCACAATTCTGCAAAATAAAGTCAGAATTGTGAGTTTATATCTTGCTATTCTGACTTTATTACATGCATTTGTGAATTAAGTGAGAACATCTTTTGTTCCCTCTTCAGAATAGGACTTTATAACTTGCAATTGCGAGTTTAATCGCTCACAATTTTGAGAAAGAAAGTCAGAACTGCAAGACAAAAAGTCAAAATTGCAAGACATAAACTCGCAATTGTGAGAAAAAAAAAAGAATTGCAGGACAAAAAGTAAATTGCAAGTTTATATTGCCCAATTATATCTCGTTATTCTGACTTAATTACTAACAATTGTGAGTTTACATCACACAAAAAAAGTTTATATCTTGCGATTCCAACTTCATTTCTCAGAATTGTGCGTTTTTATCTTACAGTTTGTACTTTTATCTCGCAATTGTGAGTTTAAATCTTGCAATTCTGACTTAATTTCTCAGAACTGAGACTTTGTATCTCACAGTTTTGACTTTTTTTCCCCTCACAATTGTGAGTTTAAATCTCACAGTTCTGAAAAAAGTCAGAATTGCGAGAGAAAATCTTATCTGCTTATCTTGCAATTCTGACTTTATTTCTCACAATTGCGAGTTTATATGCAGCTATTCTGACTTTATTACTAACAGTTGTGAGCTTACATCACACAATTCTTAGACAAAAGTCAGAATTGTGAGTTTATATCTTGCAATTCCAACTTCATTTCTCAGAACTGCGAATTGCGAGTTCGTACTATTATCTTGCAATTGCGAGCTTAAGTCTCTCAATTCTGAGAAAAGTTGGAATTGCGAGTCTGTGTTATGGAATTCTGAGGAAAAAAAGTCAGAATTACAAGAAAAAAGTCAGAATTTCTTAGAATTACAACTTTCTCACATTTGCGAGTTTAAATCTGACAATTCTAAGAAAAGTTAGAATTGAGAGTCTGTACTATGCAACTCTGAGGACAAACTGCTAGATGTAAACTTGCAATTGCAAGAAAAAAAATCTGAATTGTTAGTAGTCGCAATTGCCTTTTAAAAAAATAAATAAATAAAAAATAAGTATCCAGTGGCACAAACAGTCTTCCATATTTATTTTAAAAAATGTATTATGTTGTACGACATAATGACCTGAACTAACCTTGCCATGATCAGTTCTTTTCTTTCTTTTTTCTTCATTATGATATCAAAACAGTTGTATCAACCAGACACTACTAACAAAAAACAACTACCAATGTGTTTACAGAAAATGCATATTCATTTCAAGTATGAAATGTTGTTTTTAATACATTTTCAAATACATTTAATAGGTCCGGACAAAGTTAGTGTCCAAAAATGATCTTTCACAGATTGCATCTGATCTGCTCAAGTCCAGTGAACCAAGTTATATATCCAACCTCATTTAGCCAACCTCCTAATTTTCTAATAAAATCCATTTATCCAACATACGAATATCCTAAAAGTGTTTCGGAACAACTATCTAAATCCAGCACCTGCAGAAATGTGCTCTCAGTGTAATTCTAACCAATATGAATGCTGACTTGAATCTCAAGTACAGTAAATGAGGAAAACCCCATATCTCTCAAAGGGAATACGTTTTGTAAAATTATATATGCGAGTTGAACCCACAGTGACATATTTTTAAAAAATCCCTCTGTGTTGTGAGAGACGTTTTATAAATGTGGTTTTTCCAGCAAAACCAGACTGGATGGTACCTTTCCAGTGAAAACCAAGTATAGCTTTTTATTTACCGTAACAGAGCAGTTTCCCAAGAGAAATGTCTTGAAACAGCAACGGCAAACCACACTACAAAAACACCATTGACGCGCATGAATGTGACAACAACTTAAAGTTAAAATCATTCTGGTTTAAAAGAAATAACATTTTGTCTATTTTGCAAGGTTCTCTGCACAACAACATGCTGACAAAAAGTTTATGTGGCCATTTACAAAGCCTTTCCACATAACTTTGATTTTTTGTAATGTGGATACAATTAGTTTAATCATTAGAAAACACAAACACTTGTGATAGGAATTCACTTTCTCTCTTCTTAGCTCTTAGGCCATTTTGTAGACTCCAAAACAAAGGAAAGAATATACTGTAGTAAAGTTAACCCTTTAACTGTCACATCTTGAACATAGACATGAAAATGAAGTTAAATTTTTATAATTCACGAACGAAAACATTTTGTGATATGATTTTGTTGTACAATTTCCATGGTAATGCAATGTCTAATTTTGAAATGGTTTTCAAAGGATGAATTTTGAGATTTTAAGTTTTCAGTTGATATACAGTTTCTTAAAACTTAAGAAAAATGCAACGAAAAAAGTCTTTTCATGACAAAGGTCAGAACTCCTGTTATGATGTAGATTTTTGAGGTGCACTCTTGTCATAAATTAATCTATTACTTTTCCTACATAATCTGTAACACAAAAGAGTGGTAAAATATATATTTAGGAGTCTTAGACCTTCCCAACGATATATAGTTTGTCATGATTAGACTAGGATTTATTTGTAATATGGTGAAGTAACACAAAGGGGACAGTGACAGTTAAAGGGTTAAATTAGCCACCGAATGCAATGTTTTCATCAAGTTGTAAAGAAAAACATCTGTTTAGGCCTTTGGGGGTAGCATGAGGAATGCTGGGTAGAAAGCCTGTATTGCTAAATGGTTTATCATGTCTGACAAATGTGCATGCTGGACATTGTTCTTTACTTGCGTAACGCTCTGGGAAATGGCCAGGCATTCCATAGCATTGACAAAAGATTTCCTCACAAATGTAAAAAATAAGTTGTAACATAAAATAAGGACTTCTTTATTTCTCTTCTTCTCTCCATCCGCAGACATAGACCAGGACTTCTGCGGCCCCGACAAAGAGCTGGATGAGGAGACTTGTCAGTGCGTATGCCGAAAAGAGCTGCGAACGGCAGGCTGCGGGCCGCACCGCTACCTGGACAAGAACACCTGTCAGTGTGTGTGTAAAGCGAAGGCCTCTTCCTGCAGGCCTCAGCAGAGCTTCAACAAGGACACCTGCCAGTGCACCTGCACCAAGGTGTGTCCTAGCAGTCAGCCTCTCAACCGCACCAAATGTGCGTGTGAATGCACAGAGACCCCTAACAAGTGCTTCTTAAAAGGAAGGCGGTTCCATCAAGCCACATGCAGGTGAGAAAAAAGTTTGCTGTTACGTATCAATATTATTGCCTTTTCAGATACTAAGAAAAATGTCATACTAGTATTCTTGTAGCTTCATAAAACTGAGGTTGAACCACTAATGTCACATGGACTATTTTAACAATGTCCTTACTACCTTTCTGGACCTGAAAGTGGTGGTTGCGTTGTTAGAAAGCACTCAGATTTCATCAAAAATATCTTAATTTGTGTTCTGAAGATGAACGAAGGTCTTGCAGGTTTGGAACAACATATCCAGTTGAAGTCAAAAGTTTTCATACACCTTGCAGAATCTTAAAATGCAAAAGGGATCATACAAAATGCATGTTATTTTTTATTTAGTACTGACCTGAATAAGAAATTTCACATAAAAGATGTTTACATATAGTCCACAAGAAAAAAAAAATTGCTGTTCAAAAGTTTACATACACTTGATTTTTAATACTGCGTTGTTACCTGAATGATCCACTGCTGTTTTTTTTTTTTTTTTTTTTTTTTATTTAGTGATAGTTGTTCATGAGTTCCTTGTTTGTCCTAAACAGTTAAACTGCCTGCTGTTCTTTAGAAAAGTTCTTCAGGTCCCACAGATTCTTTGGCTTTTCAGCATTTTTGTGTATTCAAACCATTTTCCAACAATGACTTTATGATTTTGAGATCCACAACTGAGGAACTCATATGCAACTATTACAGAAGGTTCAAACACTCACTGATGCTTCAGAAGGAAAAACAATGTATTAAGAGCTGGGGATAAAAATCTTTTGAATTTGAAGAACAGGGTAAATTTAACTTATTTTGTATTCTGGGGAAGATGTAAGTATCTTCTGTAGCTTCTGAAGGTCCATACTAAATGAAAAAATATGATATTTAGGCAAAATAAGAAAAATGCATACATCTTTATTCCGTTCAAAAGTTTACACCCCCAGCTCTTAATACACCGTTTTTCCTTCCGAAGCAACAGTGAGCGTTTGAACCTTCTGTAATAGTTGCATATGAGTCCCGCAGTTGTCCTCTGTGTGAAAAGATGGATCTCAAAATCATACAGTCATTGTTGGAAAGAGTTCAAATACACAAAAATGCTGAAAAACCAAAGAATCTGTAGGACCTGAATGACTTTTCTGAAGAACAGCGGAAAGTTGAACTGTTCAGGACCGAGACTCAAGAACAACTATTACTAAAACAAAAACACAACTGTGGATCATTCAGGTAACAACACAGTATTAAGAATCAAGTGTATGTAAACTTTCGAACAGGGTCATTTTTATAAATTCAACTACTATTTTCTCTTGTGGACAATATGTAAATGTCTTTTATGTGAAATATCTTATTCAGGTCAGTACTAAATAAAAAAAAAAAAATAACATGCATTTTGTATGATCCCTCTTATTGTGCTAAAATAATTAACATTTTGCAGATTCTGCAAGGTGTATGTAAACTTTTGACTTCAACTGTAGCTGAGTAATATGAAATATTACTGCTGTGCTTTACTGCTACACTGATGATATCAGATAGTAATACCAGTTTTTTCCCTCTCTTTTTCTTTAGTTGTGTCAGGCCGCCATGTAACGTGGACCCCAAGAAAAGAGGATGTAACGATAACGAGTATTTCAGTGATGAACTGTGTCGCTGTATACCCACATACTGGGGGAGACTAAACTAAACACTTAACAGCGCAGGTGGCGCTGAATGCTAACGGACACGCTGGCATTTGGAGCAGCGCTATGTTTATGCTGCTGCTTATCTGACTCACATGTGCTAGTTATGTGGACTAGCGTGGAGTAACGGGAGACAAAAAAAATGTCCACATTCAACCCCACATATCAAGCATGGGGTGAGCTATCAAGGACCGAGAGAGATTTCTAAAGGCTGGAGCCATGTTTTTTCATTGTTTTAATTGAATTGTCTATTCGTATTTGTCAGATAATGATTATATAATTTATTGCCATGAAATGTTTTGAAACTCCCATGTTCATAGCATTCATTTCGAATCTCTGCGAAGAAGAAAAAAACACTGTGATCAATATTTTTGTATCATGTTAAGTCCCGTAAAATAAAGTATAAATGTGTATTATATATTGTTAACTTATTTATAAGCTAGACTATCTTATTGAAATAATACTGCACATGATTCAAATGTATTCAGTTTTGACTACCAAATATATGCACCTATCATTCCAGATTAAGTTCTATCAAACTCACAGTGCAAGCCGGAAAAGAGATGTTTTTGTGCTGGAAGCATTGCTTGTTGACAATCTAAGATCATTACGTAAGTCAACCAATAACATCCAAGACTCTAACAGGGAAATACAGCACAATAACCTGGATATCAACCATTAATAACTGAAACTGGTGCTACATGTATGCAGTTCCGTATAAGAGTTACATAACCGTGGTGAATGGATTCCACCCACATCATGTCCAACCTGCCTCCTTAAGAAAAAGCAGTATAAGTGCAAAAAGTGGTATATGAATGACCTCAAAGTTTGGAGATCAGTGGTCTTTAAGACTTTTGACCTCAGTGGATGTGTACATAGGAGCAATGTGATTGGCCCAACTCCACTTGGTATCCGCCCACTGTTTCAGCTTGACACTGTAAATATAATAAATCACCTCTGCTTCCATCTCAGTCCTTGCGTCTGTGTCTGCCAAAAGCGTGCGTGTGATTTTTCACTGTTTCTCATTCCACAGAAACCCCCTGTAGCTCCATAACAGAACCATAATCTTCATCCATCGGATGGGAAGGATCAAAAACAAGCTCTGGAGCTAAAATCCAGCGAGTCTTTTATCTTCAAACTTATTCATACAGCAGGTGGCCACCTTCCCTAGTGGTTTAACCTAAGCCAATGCACATATACACTTATATATATACACACACACACATCTCTTCTTCTGCTTTTCAACAGGGCTTTTTAGATCGCATCACTTTTGCATCTGGACTACATTATTTCTTCCTTCTCTAACGCTGCATACTCTGACATGCTACCATGGACTTCATACTGTAAAACTGTGCACCATTTATCCATTTCCAACTGAAACGAGGGTTTCCCTTGTAACCTGGATTGCAACAGATTGTACCATAGCCATCTGCATCCGTTGCACCATCCCAGGAGAGACCTGATAAAAATAACATGTGTGCACTCAGTGAATCACCGTGAAATAACTAGAAACAGCCGCCCGGTCAGTGGATATGAGTATTTGAGAATGCGGGGGGGAAGCCATGTCTAGCCTGATTTTACCCTTCTGCTTTGGCTTGCTTACCTTCTTCGTAGTGGTGAATGAAGATGGGGTTTACATTTCAACATGCAGCCGACATTGGGTTTTCGTCTGGTGCTTGTATATCCCAATGAACTAGAAACGAAAACAAGTACGGACATGTAAATAAATGAGTGGTTTGTTCTGGTAATTTAAAGGACTAGAGTTTCAGACATCCCAGCTAGCATGTTTATACAATCTAAACAAAATAAGCGACGACCGAAATACAGCACAACAACGAATTTACGGATATATGTGGAGTAACGTAAATTTGATTATGCATAGAAAAACTTGTGGTAGCCAGAACATGTCAATATGCTACACTGCTGATGAAATATCTCTTCCTGTGTGTGTGGTCTTGGGAACCTCAGCTAGAGGTCATCAAGTAAATCCTCGAGTCTATAAAGCTATAATGTCTGCCTGTATTTTACACCTGAACGGGCTCCAGTATCAAGCACCTGGCATCATTTAGGTATCTAGTGCATTGCCAGTTTTTGTATTGCAGTTGAGATCACTTTCCTGTACTGTCCTGTTACAAACTGGGTGCTATGTAACTTAACTCACCTGCACATGATTTTAATATGGATTTGGATGTACAGGATTAAGTTGCTGTTGGTTAGGGATATTATTGCCTTCATGTGCATTTTACAAGCATGACACCAATTGTTTGCATGTACCCTGAGGGGAAATGCAGAGTTTATTTTCAGAGCTGATTGTGGAATCTGTTTGTGGCATTACTAGGGGGTCTGGCAATCAACTGAGTACTATCCTCATTTGTCTAAATGTCTGGCCTGTGAATTTATGCTTCCAATCACTCATACAACTTCAACTGTCAAAAATGGCTTTCTTTTAAAGGGATACCCAAAAATGAACATATGCTAAAAAAGCTGGGTTCAGCCCCTTGGGTGATTTTATTGAATTGTTTTTAATATTTTTACCCAGGCGCAAGGCAATTTTTTATTTTTTTTTTAACGCAAATGCTGGGTTCAACTTGTTGGGTCATTTTATTGGGTTATTTTTAATATTTTTTACCTAGGTGCTGGGTAGTTTTTCTGTAACTAAGTTGCTGGGTCATTTTTAATGCTGGGTTGTTTTTTTTCTACCCAACTGCTGGGTTAAGCATGTCTCTGACGAAACAACACAGCTGGTGAGTTACAGTCAGAGCGAGGGCTTTCTGAGTCCTCTACAGGAGAGAGTGGTTCTCAGCGCCGCCGATTTGGTGCCCTTCTTCAGCAAAATAACGGTTTGTATGCTTTTTATTTCATTTATAAAGTCTTTACTGTGTTGTAAATTGTATTATTTTATGCAACGCAACATAAGGACGAGATGTCATGAGATGTTTGCATGATGGAAACGCCTTTTGCCTTGGATTAAATAAATTGATTTTATTTGTTATAGTACTGAGTTTAATTTAATTTGATGTTAAAATATGTTCTTTAATGTCAGTACTATTGTTAATTGGCAGGTTTTAGAGGCTGTGGTTACACCGGCGAACAGCAGCCCTTTTTTCAGTGACACACCGGCATGAGAATTAGTGCTATTTCGCCAAAAAAGATTACAGAGAATGGCTGAATACGCTGAAGTTAAAATGCTACTTTTAAAATGTTACATTGTAAACTATGCTGTATTCCCCAAATAGATTCAATTTGTCTTGCATTTTGTCCATGCATTCTTGCATAATAACAAATGTTCTTTTGTTGAGTATTGCTGTTGAATCTAGTAATTCTATGTGTGTTTTTTGTAAATTCTAGTCCATTTTAAGCCAGGAATATAACATTTTTTAAACAAAAGTTGACTTGGTAAAAACATTTAATCCAACCAGCTGAGTCAAAATAACCCATATACTATTTGAGGAACGTACTGTATTAGCTGGGTATGCTCCTCAAATGATTGAGACCTGGAATGACTCCCTCTCAATGTCCCTGACAGACCCAAGAGGGAGAACATGGACTGACTGACTGATTGGCCCGGAAAACAGACCCCATTTCTTTCTCTTCTCTCAGAGGCCATAAATCATGGATATTTTAGACTGAGTTCCTGAGGGGGTCACAGTTTTTGGCCTCTTTGCTGCTTTAATGGATCCGGCAGCACTGGAAGTCATGGTTGTCCTGCTGTCGCTCAAAGTTGTGTGTTAGCAAGTACAGTCATATGAAACAGTCCATATTATAGTACAATACGGCTGGTCAACCTGACCTACAGGATGCAAATCCTTCCATAGCACCTCACCCTCTTCCTGCCCAGCTAGTCGAGCCAGAGCGCCCCCTCCCACATTTTCCTCCTTGCCCGAAACCACCAAACCACCACAATAAACACACAAGTGTAAGAAGGTAAACACCTCCCAACCACTCCTCCGCTAAAAGATTAAGACTTCCTCTAAATTACACCCGGTGCTGGAGTAGCTCACGAAGGAAAAAGGAGGACGTCGCCTGATTTCCCACGTCTCTGCCTTTCAGCAAATCAATCAGTCAAAGGCTGACCCCAACACATGTTTCAGGATGATGGCTAGGGTCTAAATGTTCATCTCTTGAAAATGACAGCAGCTTCTGGGTGCTGGCACCACCCAATCTCCTCAGCGAGATGGTCCGGCATGAATTCCGCTGAGGCCTTACTGACAAGAGAGGCCAGAATAAGCATCAGTGTGCCCTGATGGGCCTGCTTTTTTTAAGCGTGTGGGAAAAGGAAACCATTAAGTGATTATGAAAAATTAATCGAAAGGGCAAGAAAGAGAGGATGTGGATATTGGCAAGTTGGGAGGGTGTTTTTCCTTTAAACAATTAAAGCCACCCTATGTACGTCTGTGAAGAAACAGCCAGGGGTCAAAAGACGCCCTGCTATAGACACAGACTTCTCAGAATCCATCTATCTGTCTCTGTACTTTTCCTATAGCATGTCATTTAAACTTAAACATGACATTCCTTCTTTTTGGAGAGCCTGAAATAGTAATCAATCAAGATAAGCTTTTAAAGCCATTAGGTCTGTGATACTTTGGAAAATATGGCCTAGAATAAACAAGTGTACATTAAGATCCAGTAGATATATATAAAGCTTATAGCAGATACAGCATTTTTAGCACGTCTTCATTCATCAGGAGAATAAGGATTACACTCTGGTGGTCTAAACCAATCCAATCCGATCATCAGATTACAGTCAAAATAAAAACAATGGTCACATTTGGACAAAAATATCACTGACCAGTTCATCCTGCAACAAGATCTACAACTGATATTTTGACAATCGGTAGGAAAGTAAACTTCAAATTGGTTTAATTTCACACCATGCTAGCTGAAGCCTCGATTTAGTGTTAGTCTTATTTTTACAGTCATGCCAGTTATTTCCTTTGGCTGCTTTAGGATGTTTTGGTTTGATCAATTTTTAATTTTACATCTTGTGCTCTCCCATGGATAAAGACTGAAAAAATAAATTCTCTTTTTTTTATTCTCTGAGAATAGTTCACTTACTAATGATTATTATTATTTCATATCATCCTATAATTAGTTAAAACAGTCCAGTTCTCATTTACAGATATGCTATCCATCTGATCCTTTTATGGAGATTTACTCTCTAAAATGGTGTTTGTAAAAAGTGCCTTAAAGCATTTAAAACCAATAAGAATGGCAATCATTTCAGTATATAGTCAAAAAAAATGCTTTCTCTTGGTTCAGGCTAGCTCAAAGTTGGTCGAAATAACATGTTTAGTCAATAAAAACCACAGTTAAGCAAATCCAGCTTGTGACAGCTTCAGCGTGTTTGTTCCTAAACTCACTGGGTCTTTTAAAACCAAGACATGTGTATGGCAGTAAAGCAGGGAAGCATTTAAAACTTCTTTTAATATCACTAAAAGCAATTACGTACATTTAACATAATTATTTCAAAAGGTCCCGTTTGACTTTTAATGTTATGATGTTAAAAGGTTGTCTTTTGTCCTTTTCAACATGGAAATTACTAGACGTCACATCATTGTGTAATCATTATCAGATTCATTTTGATTGTGATCAGTCCCAAATAAACTAAAAAGTAAACAAAATTTTTAAAGGTCAAAACCTTTGCAAGTGTGTTTACATATCATCCACCATGCAGAACTTATTCAACAATACAAACATTCTGCATCAACTTGTCCCTTTAAAAAAAAAAAACTTGTGGACAGTAGAAATATCTCAAGCTTTTATGAATATGATCCATTGTTTCTAAATCCATCTGATAATTTCCATCTGTTCTGGGTCACTAGCATATTTTGGAAATTCCTTGATCGTCTATAGAGGACGATGTGTGCTTTTGGAACCATTTTCAAATTTACAAGTAAGCATTCTTTAAGCCATAAACACACAGGCCTACTTAAAAGAGAAAGCTTCACCCTTACTTCTGGAATTGCTTTGTGTCATCTGGGAATTGTTAGATTATATTAGGGTTATTCTGTCTATTTGGTCAGATACTGGTGTTTTGAAGTCATCTCACAAACTGCTTGCACAAACAAAAGGAGAGTTACCATTGCTCTCCACTGAGGTCCACAGCTATATTCAAGTCTACAATGGTTGTTAAAACTTTGAGAATGAGCTAAGTCACAGGCAGGATCTATAAATGCATGGCTTCAGGCTGTTTGGGGCTACTATAGCCTGTAAATGTAATTCGCACACTCCAGATGTAGTCTGAATCTATCTGAAACAGCCAGTGGTGCCCAACAACTCACACACACATACAAATATACAATCTTGCTTTTCACACTTCAACTTTACTACTCTTGAAGAAAGCCATTTTGCAACACATTTTCACAACTGAGCTCCACGTGGGAGACAAGCCCCTGTGTGGCTTAATGGAACAAAACTGGCCAAGAGGAGAAAGTCTGTTGAAAGCAATTTCTTTGCGTTAACAACCGAGTTAAGCCAGAACACCTCAGCCCACCTGCTTTGCCTTTAGTTAGTAGACATTTTGATTATATATGACGATTAATTTCATTTATTCAAAAAAAAAATATTGAGAAATATGCAATTATAGTGCATTAAATGACTTGAACTTGGGGTCATAAAGTTCAAGTAATTATATTATATGGAGTTATAAAGTCAAAAAATGTCACAGTGATAAAACTTGATATCATAATTAAGAAAAAAGAAGAAAAAAATAAAATAAAAAAAGGAAAAAATTCTTGACAACAAAAACACAGGGTTGAAAATTCTATCATTAATTACTCACCCTCATGTTATTCCAAACCTGTAATACATTCGTTCATCGTCAAAACACAAATTAAGATATTTTTGATGAAACCTGAGACAACAACGGAAGTACCACAGTAGTAAGAACGTGTTAAAATAGTCCATGTGACATCAGTGGTTCAACCTTAATTTTATGAAGCTACAAGAATACTTTTCGTGTGCAAATAAAACAAAAATAACAGCTTTATTTAAACATTTCTTCTCTTCTGTGTCAGTTTTCAGGAGGCACTGCGTGTCTTTTCTCTGCCGCGCATTCACGAGAGTATCACGCGTCATTGAAGACTGAGAGGGAAGAGAAGAAACTGTTGAGAAATATCATAGTTTTCGTAGCTTTGTAAAATTAAGATTGAACCACTGATGTCACATGGACTATTTTATCGATGTCCTTACTATCTTTCTGGGTCTATGCAGGGGAAGAAAACTTTCGGATTTCATCAGAAATATTTTAATTTGTGTTCCAAAGATGAACGAAGGTCTAATGGGTTTGGAACGACATGAGGGCGAGTGATTAATGACAGAATTTTCTTTTTTGGGTGAGTAAGTAAATTGGCATAATTTTATTCCTAATATATGTAAAAAACGATTTGATCTTAAACCCCAGAGGACACAGAGCACTGAGCAGAGAAACTTTTGTTGTCAAAGCACATAAGTAATGTTGTCTAAGTATTATTTCAGCTTTAACCAAAAGCAGGGTTATGTTTTCTCATCGAATTCTAGAGGGGATAATGATTTTTAAACCACATATTCATCAAGCATTTCAGGGGATTTTAGATTTATAGCGAACATCACCTTCTTATGTGAAAACATTATGACGAAACACTTTGAATGTTTTAAACATATGCCAAACCACACCAGCCATAATAACCTTAAGTGTCAACCTCAATTTATGTTTTAGTTCAATCAAAGTCTACTAGTATGTCACTGAAAGTGCATACTAAAATTAAATCCAGCTTCTAAGGTGAAATGAAAATTCCTCTCTCATATTTCGTCCTCTTCCCGGCAATCTTTTTTTTTTATCATACACGTTTATCATTGCCTTGACATTCTTCCAAACACTGTTGCTCAAAGTTCAATTTCATAATTTTAGGATTTCGTTTAAACGCAACACTTTTTTTTTTTTTTTCAAAAACAGTTTGTTGTCAGCTTGTCTCCTAGATACTTTAAGACAATAACAAGAGTCTTGACTTGGTCCAAGAAACTCTTTCAAGGATGGCCAAAATCCTCAGAGGAGGGAAGGAAACGGTGTCAATTGCCCTGCTCTCCAGATTGTCAGATAGTCTTCATGCCACTGCGACCCGTTCACACCATATATTACATCATAGTACCCATTATTTACTATCATGCACTCTTCCTGCTATAGAAATTGAACACGACTTATGACCTTTTTAAGGGGCGAGGCAGGAGTCACTGAGAATCCCATTATATGTGTTAGCTTGTGTTTCAGGAGATGGGTGTGTGCTGGATTGGACGTACAACAATGAAAGAAGGGAGAGTTTGTAATAAAGCAAGTGTGTGAATTCACAGTCTTCTCACAGCATAATGGTGTAGATACTTTAAGACTACATCATATTATCTTTGTGTATGGTTTGAGTTTTGGAGGTGGAACCCATAGTACTTACTCTAATCCATCAGCAGAAAATCTTAAATAGCAGTGGCATTTAGGAGATTGTGAATAAACCGGTTCAACTGATTCAAGGAACTCATTCATAAAGACGGTCACTTCTTCCTGAATGAGTCAGCATTTTTGAACAAACTGTTTGAAGGAATGATACTTCCCTACTATATGGTAGCCACGAGTATTAATACAGTTTTCAAAAAAATACTATGCAAAAATTACCTATATGCCCCATTACTTTCAGTGAAATTCTGAAGTGCATATCCAATCAATACTTTACTATCTCATGAGGCTGTGAGAGAGCGTGAAATGATGGAACTGACACCGGTGGATTACTTTCATACTACATTCGTATAACATAGAACACACTTTCTTATGGTCAAAGTAAGTACTTCTTCAAAAGAAGCACCCACTCATCATGGAACCATGGTGTTTGAGCAAGGCTGAATGAATGATTCAATTACTTATAAAGATAGTTCTTGGATGAATCAGGATTTCTGAACAAATCAGCTGAGCAAATGACCTTGTTAACTCACTCATGAAGCAAACTCATAAACCTAGCGGTAACTTTTAGTCACCAGAAATTCCGACCGTTAATGACTGTAATGAAAAGTGACTTGACTGCTCGAGCAATCAAATTCAAGGATTCAGGGTAACTGTTGTGTTAAGGTCAAACGTTTACATACACCTCGCAGAATCTTCAAAATGTAAATTGTTATACCAGAATAAGAGGGATCATACAAAATGCATGTTATTTTTTATTTAGTACTGACTTGAATAAGATATTTCACATAAAAGATGTTTAAATGTAGTCCACAAGAGAAAATAATAGCTGAATTTATAAAAATGACCCTGTTCAAAAGTTTACATACACTTGATTTTTAATACCGTGTTGTAACCTGGATGATCCACAGTTGTGTGTGTGTGTTTTTTTTTTTATTATTTAGTGATAGTTGTTCATGAGTCCCTTGTTTGTCCTAAACAGTTAAACTGCCAACTGTTCTTCAGAAAAATCCTTCAGGTCCCAAAAATTCTTTGGTTTTTCAGCATTTTTGTATATTTGAAACCTTTCTATCAATGACTGTGAGATTTTGAGATCCATCTTTTCACACTAAGGACAACTGAGGGTCTCATATGCTACCATTACAGGTGATTGAAATGCTCACTGATGCTCCAGAATGAAAAACAATGCATTTAGAGCCAGGGGTGTAAACTTTTGAACAGAATGAAGATGTGTACATTTTTCTTTTTTTGCCCAAATATCATAATTTTTTTTTTTAATTTAGTACTGCCCTGCAGAAGCTACAGAGGACCTTACATCGTTCACAGAAGACAAAATAAGTTAAATTAACCCTGATGTTGTTAGAAAGGGTTCAAATACACAAAAATGCTGAAAAACGAAGAATTTGTGGGACCTAAAGGATTTTTCTGAAGAACAGCAGGCAGTTTAACTGTTCAGGACAAACAAGGGATTCATGAACAACTAAAAACAAAACAAAACAAACAAAAACACAGCTGTGGATCATTCAGGTAACAACACTAAGAATCAAGTATATGTAAACTTTTGAACAGGGTCATTTTTATAAATTCAACTATTATTTTCTCTTGTGGACTGTATGTAAACATCTTTTATGTAAAATATCTTATTCAGGTTCAGTATTATAAAAAAAAAAAAAAAAAAAAACAGCATGCATTTTTGTATGATCCATTTTATTTTGGTAAAATAATGAACATTTTGCTGATTTTTTTATTTATTTATTTTTTAAATCAAATGTAAATTCATGTCCCATTCGCATTTTCTTGGTTAAATAAACATTACTTACACTATCTACTTTTTCTTTTTTACAATAACAATTAAAGCCAAATATGAATTTCATCAAGTTAGTGTTTTTAAGCATTTTACATTTATTCCAAAACATTAACTCAAGCCAGTAAGAGTTTAAACAAAATAATTTAATAGTTAACTTTTAACTATTTTTTTAATTTTTCGGAGCATCGGTCATCAAAGCTCAGTAAATATTGATCACAGACACGGAGATTACTACTTAAAATTCTAAAAGTCACTAAAAACTCCCACAGATCATGTTTTCATGCCACCTTAAGTCTTATTTTCATGTAACAAAGTGGTTATATCGAAGTGTGCGAGTTGTTTACTTACTTTCTTAAATTAGTCTTCCCATTAACGCCATATTGTTCACTCAGACTGATTCTCGAACGCGGATCGGCGAAAAGGCGGGATTTATCGCATGAAGAGGGTATGCATTGACGTCACTTTCCCGCCGGGACACGCCCCTCAGCCGGACTGAGTGGCAAAAGAGCTTTCAGCGTGAATGGATTTAATAGGGAAGATGCGAAAACGCGAGTAAACAAACGATAATCAGTTTAAACTAAAGGCTGCTGAACCTGATATAATGTTCCTGACAACTTAACAAATATCCAGTGGTCAATAAATGATGCAGCCAGAAATCGTGTTTTCTAACACTTATATCTGTGTGATTTTGACGCCGGGGAAAATAAATAAAGCAAATTTGCCTGTGAACTCTACAAAATATTTAAACCCCTGTGATCTCTTATATCAATGTTATATATATCGTCCAGTTGAAAAACGTATATAGTTTTTGTCAGTGTTTATTTAAAAACATCCAGTTATGCAAATTTAAGATGGTAAATATTTAGTTTATGACTTGTCAATACGATATACTACAATTACATTATATAGGATATGATTTTACTGCACAATTCAACATATTAACATGAAATGATAACTGCAAATCCGTGTTTCGCTGCCTGGAGACCATTTTGTTTCCTTGAATTGCAGCGATTAATTTGCTTCTCTTTTCAGTAGCTTTCAGCAGTCTGTAAAATATACCTCAGGTTTCTTGTCAAATCTCTTTGTACACTCAATCGCAAAGCTCGTTCTTGTTTTAGAGGTGTTTTGTGTGCTCTGTCGCAGCATTCGCGTTGAAACCAATGCTGCCACTCAGTCTTTTTACCATTCAGTGGGCGGAGCCGTAGCCACTCAGCTGATGGTGACGTCACATGCATACCCTCTATTCTTTACCTGCTGGTGTCGCTGTTGGACATTGTTTCTTTAGATAAAACAAGTAATGTATACATTTTTAGTGTTGTTTTATTTTTATACTACAATTTTTTTTCTCATCCTATATTTTGAGGAGACACTGCCTCCCTTGCCCACTCTTCAGAGGAAACGCCCCTGATATGGGTATCTATATATAATTATTTCTTGCTTTCTGCATTAAAAGCCATACTTCAGTTTGACACTGCAGCAACCTGAGTTTGTCATTATCATGTAAGAAACTAAAGGTTTGAGCATCGCTCTCTTGAGACATTGCTGAAGCACAGTATGTGCACTTCATACGTAAAGTCTTCTGAAGCTTGTTGGAGTCTTAGCAAGGAAAACAGACACCTTTGAACTCCAGTGATTCAGACAGCCTTGCTCCTCAAATCTGTTTTCCTGAAGATCCTTTGCACTCCGTACTCTCCCCTTTAGAAAAAGAAGCGCGTACACCGAACAAATGAACTCTGCATTTGACATTAGCTGGAAAGGAAATATCAAGTGATTATTGTTGAGACAAAAGACAAACAGCCACAGAAAAAAACAAACACAGTAAATCTGAAACACTGACACGTACAACAGTGGAATCTCCAGAGAGAACACACAATAGGTTAATCTATTCCAAGCAAGGAATTTGTGATTTCATTTACAATGGCTATACCTGCATACTTGTGTTTTTAATGTTTAAATGAATCAGACAAGTGGAATGTGTAGCACAGAGGCTAGAAAAACCTGCATCGTTTAAACAAACCACAATAGAACATCATCTCTATTCTGTCTATCTTGGAAATGGCACAAAGCAGAATTCCTTAAATGCCACAGATGGGCATCAGCCCAAAATAATGGCAAATATTACAATGAATTGCATTGGGAATTAGAGGAAGAGCATATGGAGACAAGGCACGATTCACACAAACAGCATCTGTGGCATTCCGTTTGAAGGACTTCAACACAATGTGTCCCTGCTTACTCAAGTCCCTGTGCTCTGGTGGTACTGCCTGCCACCTGACTCATGAACTGCCATGGAATCTGTTATTAATTCCTGTTTACACAGACCACTTCCATAAATACATGAATTGTGAACTGTCCATGTTGGAAAGAATCTGTGTGGTATTATGGGACCGGGGGACCAAGCAAATAATGAAAATATTAGTATGTGTAACAAAGAATTTATTATTATTAACAGAAGAGCTCACTAAAAAAGATCATTTGCTGAAAATGTACTCACCCTCAGGCCATCCAAGATGTAGATGAATTTGTTTTCTCATTAGAAGGGTTTTGAAACAGAATGGAAGTGACAACGACTGGTTTGAAATGAAAAAAGAGAAGCAGTTTATACAATTTGTGTGCTGTATTTCATGCCAACTCAAGCCATTGATAATTTTATTCTATATACTGAATCACAGGGTTTTCAGTTTACAAGACCTGTGATCTTCTTTATTAGCCCCCCTTTCTGATCTGTGACATGCTTCGTTTTTGTTCCAGCTATGTGATCATTTGGTTTTATTATAGTATAAAATCCCTCTTATTCACTACAATCACCTCATTTTAAACCTTGGTTTGTATCTTATTTTACTGAAAATGTCCAGAACATTCTCTTTTGGGCCAAATGGCGCACGTAAATGTGAGTGAATTGCCTCTTATTATTCACTCCGTGTGTATTACAGCAAAACAGCTTGAATTGCTAAAATTACTTCTATTATGTATGTTGAGAAATTGAATTTTAGGTACAAATATTTGGCCTATTTCCTTTCACCTGCTCTCGCTGAATGAGAAACCTTGATCTTTTGTTTCTTTTGTGTGATACAATGTTGCCCTCACAGGAATGAGATGTGCAATTGTACAGTGGGGTACTTTCCTCTGTGTCTTTCTATCTTTCTTTCTCATTGAGAGCCTTTGTTTCAAACCTCATGCGCTGTTACATGAATTGCATATTAAAAGCAGAATATATCCAGAGATTTTCTGGACACTCCACTCAACATAAAAATAAAAACATGACTACATTACCAAACACTGTCACATCATTGATTGGAAGAGCAAGTGTTGTCATACCATTTGGATGTGATCACATCATTGTATCTAGGCAATGACTTCTGGTTCTGGTTCCTTAGCCAAATAGCGATCCTGTCAGTCTTCACTGACTGGCAAGTGTTACTTGTTAATAATGGGTTTCAGTCATAATCAATTTTTTTATTTTTTATTTTTTAAACATTGCACAATGTTCTGTTTCTCTGTATTTCAGAGAAACGATTGTGAGACTGATGAATTTGAGGCTTAATGAAACAAAACAATTACTCCTGACCTGCAATTTGTGTGTTAAGAGTTTTACAGAATACAGATGTTTCTGGCACATTATAACAAGCAATTCACGCTTTGGTGTATTCAGTCATAGTGTGTATCCAATTAAAATACTGCAACAGGCAAAGTGAAGTGTTCAAGTGCTGCCATCTGGTGACTGAACCTGGAACCTGCTATTTTAAAATTACTACTATCTAGTTGTGATCTGAAGAGCTTTGCTGCATTACACACAGAATTTCAAATATCAAGTAAAAGACACTGGAGAGACACTTTTGATGCAGTTTAGTACCAAACACACTCCAGAACACTGTAATTTTCCAAATAAACCCAAAGAGCCTGATTATTTGGTTCAGGTGTGTTTGATTATAGAGTTGGAATCAAATTTTGCATGAAGATGGCTATCAAAACCCTAATTTGAATGATTGTGCTTCCTTCCTTTAACTGGTTACTACACGCATGTTGTCTATGACAAA
The DNA here is from genome assembly GCA_019740295.1 of Labeo calbasu. NCBI lineage: Eukaryota > Metazoa > Chordata > Actinopteri > Cypriniformes > Cyprinidae > Labeo > Labeo calbasu. The sequence continues at coordinate 32,881 of JAHKKF010492703.1, forward strand.
CTGATGTTTTAAAACTAACTGAAACACACTATTATGAATAAAAATATTTGATTGAAACCATTTTGAGAAACCAGAGAATACATTTTCCTAAAGAAAAATATTCTCAGGCTTTTTCGTAACTAGAGCTGTAATTGGCTGCAGAACTGAATATAACATCCAGCTCTTAAAGGGATAGTTCAACCAAAATGAGAATTTGATGTTCATCTGCTTACCCCCAGGGCATCTAAGATGTAGGTGACTTTGTTTCTTCAGTGGAACACAAAGGAAGAGTTTTAACTCAAACCGTTGCAGTCTGTCAGTCATACAAACATACACATACAGGTAAAAAATTATATAAATACTGTTCCGTTCCCACACAGAACGTTTGTTATGTGTCTAAAGACCTCAATGTATCGTCACAAGCTGCAGGATTTTTATTTGGTTTTGTCTGTGTATGTTTTGTTTTTTTTTTGACTCTCAAAGTCGTGGGTCCCACATCTTCATTTGTGTTCTACTGAAGAAGCAAAGTCACCTCCATCCTGGTTTCCCCTGGGGGTAAGCAGATAAACCTCAAAATTTCATTTTTGGTTGAACTATCCCTTTGAGAACTGGATGTTCCAATTATTTTCTTTACACCCTTAAACAACAGTCACTCCTTAAAACAATTTGTCAACTTTTATTAAAACCCGTAGAGAGCACAACATTTACAAATATTTTAGTTTGGGATGGACTGGAACAGTTCAGTAGCTCTTTGCTGTTTCATATGTTTCAGGGAAGGCCAGACTCTTGTGTCCTGATCCCATGACCAATGGCAGGATTCCAGCATTTGGCACCACATTCCATGAGAGAGTGAGAGTGATGTTCTTATTCGCCCTGGATTAAAGAAAAATAGATGTAAGAGCGATCAGTTCATGTCTATACTTTTAAGTTCTTTATGTCAAATATCTAGCCCAAATAAGGATGACATATTGTCAATATTCATTCAGCTCAACTGGGGTCTAGTAAGTACACATGGCTGTCATAAATGACTCTAAGTTTATTCTAAGTAATGGAACTAACCTTAGACCATTCCCATCATCAAAGAAGAAGTACTTGGATTTAACATCCTTCAGGTTTAGTTTGGTGTTGTCACCTCTCAAGACAATCTTGTCCCATAGCACCACCTGGTTTAGTGCCTAACATGAAATAAAGACTCTTTACTGATATGAAAATCACAAACAGGTTTGAAATATTACAATCTCTCAACAGCTTTTCATCAACAAAATATTAAATTATAAGTTAATTATATCTGCCAGACCCACTGACTCTCTGGATAGACTGAAGTGGTTAGGACTTACATTGCTTTTGGTTGAATATTCAGCAGTCAGGTAAAGAAAGAGCTCCTTTACATTCCAGTCAAATATTGGCTGCAGATGTTATAAAGTGGTTAAGGCAAATAATGCAAGTCTAGTTCTAGATGAAAACTGCATTGAAGCTACACCTGAAGTGGCATGTATACCACAAAAAGGTGCATTTACAAAGACTGGTGCACTGAGATGGCATAAAAAAAAATTACACAGGAATTAAATTTGCACATTTTTTGCAAAATTGCAAAAAAAAAAAAAAAAAAACGCTGAATATAAAACAGTGAATAAATTATTAACAATAATAATTACAAATAAACTTACGGAAGCTTTTTTCCACCATGGGATAAAAAAAAGGTACTTTCAACTTTTCTTCACAGAATTCTGACTTTTTCCCTCACATTTCTGAATAAAAAGTCACAATTTCCTTTTACATTTTTTATTCCATGGCTGGATGTAATTCCAATTTACAACTTGCAAATCTTAAGGGAGAAGTCCACTTCCAAAACAAAAATTTACATATAATGTACTCACCCCCTTGTCATCCAATATGTTCATGTCTGTCTTTCTTCAATCGTAAAGAAATTATGCTTTTTGAGGAAAACATTTCAGCATTTTTCTCCATATAATAGACTGATATGGTGCCCCGATTTTGAACTTCCAAAATGCAGTTTAAATGCGATCCCAAATGAGGTAGTAAATGATCCCAGCTGAGAAAGAAGGGTCTTATGAACCATTACAATCAGTTATTTCCATAAAAATAATACAATTTATATACTTTTTAATGTCAAACGTTCGTTTTGTCTTACTCTGCCTGGATTGTTTTTTTTTCTGGTTCATGACAGTTGACGAAAAACTTCAAAATCATCCTATATCGCTGTTTTACCTTTTTTGTTAAGGGTGTTTGATCTTCGTTGCATGTTCACTTTGCAAAGACTGGGTCAGTACTACTGCAGCGATGTGGGATGATTTTGAAATAATTTTTGAAGTTGTAGGGAGAAAATACGATTGCAGTTTTTCAACATACCCCAACTGTCTTGAACCAGAATACACAGAGTTCAGGGAGAGCAAGGCAAGAAGAGCGTTTGAGATTAAAAAGTATTTAAATTGTATTTTTTAAAATGAAAATAACCGATGGTTTTGCTAGATAAGACCCTTCTTCCTCAGCTGGGATCATTTGCAACCGCATTCGGGATCGTTTGAAGCCGCATTAAAACTGCATTTTGGAAGTTCAAAATCAGGACACCATATCAGTCTATTATATGGAGAAAAATGCTGAAATGTTTTCCTCAAAAAACATCATTTCTTTACAACTGAAGAAAGAAAGACATGAACATCTTGGATGACAAGGAGGTGAGTACATTATATGTGCATCTTTGTTTTGGAAGTGGACTTTTTCCTAAGAACTGCAAGAAAAAAGTCTGAATTGTGAGTCACAATAACTTTATTTTTTAATTTCTAGGCAAAAAACAGGCGTTCCTAGAAACTATAGACCAAAGTAGTGGTTTGATTTTTTTTTTAACATGGTGGTAATTGAATGGCAAAGCAGTGGTCTGTTCTGTCAAAAGGATATTAGCAGAAATGTCAAATGTCACAAAGCCCAAGTCACTCCTCTCTCGTGGTCCCGTGAAGTCGTCTACATTTTTACTGGAGAAATGAGACATAGAATAAGGTTAGTAAAGTTTCAAGTGAAACTACATTCAAACCACCAACCTGACAGGCCATTCACATTTAAAATGTACAAAAGTAAATGAAGTAACAGTAAGGGAATCCTACACAATATAGTGTTTTCTCTCTTTTATAATTTCAGATACAGATCGCGTTTCAAAATATTGTTGAACAAAACCTTACAAAATAAATACATTAATTTAATCTGCATAGCTGATGTGCTGCACTGCTATTGGCCGCCAGGTAAGCAGCATCTACAAGTGCCATATGCTGCAAAAACAAACGATTCTAAATGAACGGTGCCTCGTGAAAATCAAATATTTTTTGATGAGACTAATTTTCTGATGAGTCTGTGAATGCAGACTCAGAAACTGTGCAGTTAACTTACATCATGACTTTGGATACGTGTATATCCACCGGTACGCTTCTGTCTTTGAAGGCTGTGGTAATAAAGCATCCGAAAGTGAGAGCTGCCATCACACTGAGAGAAAAGGCGAAGAGCGAGTTCGCCCTCGACAATACCGTATTCATGATTCAATCTAATTCTGATCAAACTAAAAGAATATATTGCAAAACAAAGATATATTGAAACGCTCCGAGCGGAGGTTCAAAGCAGGAAGTGAGGCGGTTAAAAGATGATTCGGAAGTAAGACCTACTTCCTGTTTGATTTTGGAAAGGACATACTGACACCTAGTGGTAAGGAATTGGTTCAAAAGTCTAAGTGCAGCTTCTTTTATGTGAGTGAAGTAAACAAAATGTACATTTAAAGCGGTAGTTCATCCAAAAATGAAAATTACCCCGTGAGTTACTCACCCTCAAGTCATCCTAGGGGGTATGACTTTCTTCTTACAGATGATACAATCCAATAAAGATGCATAAATCCACAATAAGTAGGCCTACTCCACATGGCTCTGGGGGCTTAAAAAAGGCCTTCTAAAGCGAATCGATGCATTTTTTGTAAGAAAAATTTACATATTTAAAACTTTATAAACCTTAATGTCTAGTTTCCGCTAACTTTTTAACCAAGTTTTGTTTACAGCAAAGGAAAACAAGTCTCTTCTTAGCTTAAATTGAAATCCTCTGACAAATCCTCATTTTGTACTTTTAATTTGTGACCAGTGTTTTGCTCTCTTCACTGCGATTCTGCGTTCATCACCGTGTTAGCCTACGTCATCCACTGGAACACCACTCTTTTGAGAACACACGTATGATAGTTAGTGAAAGCTAGAGATTACATTTTATACCATTTTAAATATGGCTTTTCTTACAAAAACACATTGATTCTTGAGGCCTTTATTAACTTTCTGGAGCCATGCGGAGTACTTTTTATGATGGATGCACTTTACTGGACTTCAAAATCTCAACACCCATTTACTGCCATTATAAAGATTGGAAGCGCCAGGACATTTTTTAATATAACTTAGAAGGCCTTTATTAACTCTCTGGAGCCATGCAGAGTACTTTTTATGATGGAGGGATGCACTTTATCGGACTTCAAAATCTTAACACCCATTCACTGCCATTATAAAGATTGGAAGCGCCAGGACATTTTTTAATATAACTCAGAAGGCCTTTATTAACTCTCTGGAGCCATGCAGAGTACTTTTTATGATGGAGGGATGCACTTTATTGGACTTCAAAATCTCAACACCCATTCACTGCCATTATAAAGATTGGAAGCGCCAGGACATTTTTAATATAACTCTGTCTGTATTCGTCTGAAAGAAGAACGCTATATACATCTAGGATGACTTGAGGATGAGTAAATCATAGGGTAATTTTCATTGGGTGAACTATCCCTTTAATACAAAAATGTACACCAAAGTGTACATAAAAACCACTGATTCATCAAAAATTCTATATTACTTCAAAAAGTCTCCTGCAGGAAATGACCCTGACCTTTTGTATATGTGGAATTTCCCAAAATAATAAAAAGTTGTCCTTTTTATGAGAAACAGATTCACCTATTATAGTTTTTTTTCACCTATTGTGTTTAGAAATATTATAAACATGCTGTCTTTAACAGAAAATAACTAGATAACTTAGAGATAACTCTGTTTTTAGCAATTTTCACAAATCATGTTTTTTCATTGTGCATTCCAATTAATCTCAATCAAACTGCAGTTAGGTTATTTAAAAAATACAGCTAACTAACACAATACAACACAAGAAAAACATGATTTTTGAACATTTAAAAAATGTAGTTATCTGCTTTTGCAAATAAACTTCATATATTTCAGTGGTTAGTGCACTGACATATAGTGCAGCTGTGCCTCTGGCTGACCTGGGTTCGAATCTCGACTCAGGGTCTTTTGCCGATCCCACTCCCCCCTCTCCACCCAACAATTTCCTGTCAATCTCCACTGTCCTGTCATCTAAAAACACAAAAAAAATGGCCAAAAAAATCTTCTGAGGATATATATCCTCAGAAGCATCACTTTCACAGGTTTTTAAAAATATAGCAAAGCAAAATGAAATGTTTGTTAAATCACTGTACAAACACTTATCAAAACATGATCAACCAAATACCCTGGCAGCTTCACCCTGGCAACTATTCTGTTATTAGATTATGGTTGATTATGCACAGGGTATTTGTTCTACAATGGCAATGGTACATACACAAACATACTTTCAAAATACTGTCATCTGAAGTCACTGCTCTATGTATTAGCAACAATAACAAAGCTGTTACTATGTATCATGAGACAAACATCCCCACAAATGACAACACCTATTGTTATGCCTCAGTCAAGTGGCCCATTTTCCACTAGCTAAAAGTACAGCTGCCTTATCTCATCTCTACTCTGGGCCCAGCTGCCTTTGGGAATAACTGGGCCGGACTGGCATATGATCCCCATCGACACATCCCAGGATCCCATTCCAAAACATTCACTGTCACTGAGCAGCAGCAATGACTGGGATTTTGGAGGAGCGGCCTTTCGGCTCGCAGTATACCAACGTCTATCTCTCGATTTTTGTCCTTTTTTGCTTTAAACTTTTTGTCAAGATCAGCTTAAACATACTGACCCACTTCTATGTGGTTAAAGGAAACCGTAAGGAGGCGGCCCGGATCGCAGCTGAGTTCTATGATTTTGGCCAAGGGCACAGTAAGTAGACAAGAATGGGACATATTGAGGCTATATATTTTGGAGCATGTTCTGAATCAATATAGGGTCTTTATTTGTGTTTGTAAAGCACACTGATAAAACATTAACTGGTTGTATAGGGTGTAAAAGAAAAAGCTTCTGCAGCATGGCCCAGTTTGTAACACTAAAAAAAATTGGGTCAGCATGTTCTTATCTAACACTGGGTTAAGGAAAATTATTTCTCACAGCATTTTTTTTTTAAATGGCTGGGTTGAGTTTAGATACAAGATATGATGTAGTACGTGTTGAAAAAGCAGTAGCCATTTAAATGTTTTGAAATGAAAATGTTTGGTCTGATGATAATGCATCCCTCATATTTATTCTTTGACTGTCTGTCTAAAGATTCTCACTTCTTTTATGTCTTTTTTGCCCTATATTATTCATTATACTATGACCTCAATAACATGCAAATAACCTGATGTGAAATGCTAAACAAGAGAACTGAGATGAATGCTTGAATCATCCCTTATTATCCGCAACATCCTTGTCTTCTGACAACAGACATCATGAAATGACGCAAAAGGACGTGTGACATAACGTTAAAATAATTTAAAAATCTTACAATTTTTACAATACATCTATTTTTGCTAAATGTTAGGCTAAGGGTGTGCAAGGACAAAATCTATTCAGGATCTCCATTACTAGCTATTTGCGTCGGAATAATAGTGCCACTGTTCTAATCTTAACCTGAGATATAAATAGTTTAACGGGCACGTACTTGGTACTATGGTTTATCTCATGAATATAAATTACGTTACATGACGTGCGCCAAGTAGGCGTTTATCATTCTACTATGGCAAAGGCACGGCTCATGAATATTAATGACGTTACGTGAACAGACGCTACTTAAAGACCGCGAGACCTTATTAATATTCATAAGCTAAATCTTTGCAGTAGCCAACACGACTCTGCTGAGATCTGAAACAACAACAAGCCGAGCAGCCAATCAAAAAGAGGCGCTCGTCACACTCGGTCTATCCTGTGTAAAGAGGAGGACACAGAGCTGATGCAAACATGCCCGAAGTTCCCTGCAGAGAACCCGAGTACTCAGATAATACTCCAAAGAAAAGAAAGCGAGAGGACGTCGACGATTTTTCCGAGAAAAAGAAATCGCGCTGGGGTATTTTGATTAGTCAAGGTGAGTTATCAACATGTGTAACTAAATGTGCCTTTATATTACGCCCTAGGCTGCTGTCACCTTGCAGTAATGCATTTGTAATAGGGCGGACCTTCTGTACAAATTACTAATAATATTAAAGGTAATATTAGTTAAGTAATATAAAAGATAATATAAATATATGATAATCTCAATATTAATTATTGTTAATATCATTATAAATATTATCTTATATTTAGCCTATACATAAATCTTAACATTATTAAATAATAAAATTGATTGAATGGAAAATATAATGAAACATAAAGAATGGACTACGATGGATATTAACTACGTTATTACCACAGTGTCAGTCAGAATCACGCACACCTATAAACATCATTCTCAAATGACCAAAAAGAAGTGAATATGAAACAGTACTGTGGATAGTCACGTAAAGCTGATCTTGTTGTAATGTTACTGCTCATTTATAGTTTGCAGTGGTGGATGAAAAAAAGAACATTTTTTGTTCCAAAGCCTGGTTAATCTTTCCTATATTTCCCTCAACCCAAATACAAAACTGGCTAGCTATTTGCAGACTGTGCAACAGTAGTAAGTATAGGAACATATATATAGTAACATGCACTGTGTAATGTGTTTATCATGTTGTGTACATGGCCTAGTAGTGAATAGTTTAAGCTAAATCTGTCTGTCTGACAGTGTCTTAAGGTAAAATTCTGTCTGATTTTATTGTTTTTATCACAGCACACAGCAAAGTTTAGTTATTTCCAGTTGACGACATTTGAACCCCCTTAGCAAGGCAATGAGAGTTCTAGTAAACACAGAATAGGCTATTATGTGTTTGGACTCCTTCTGCATTATGCATTAGACATGGTTTTTTGCAGTGTGCCGTATAATAGTTAAATAGTACTCTCTTGCTGACTTTAGGCTAAGCAAGGAAGTTACAAGTGGTCCTAGTCTCCAAGGAACTCAGCTGTAGTCACATGAACAGAGCAGGATCTGAAATATTCATGAAAGCTTTCATGGAGTCTCAATAAAGACTATTTATTGTTAAACAGCCAGTGTTTATACTGAGCAGTGCTAGTGTGTGTCTCTGACCTAAATTGTCACTATTCAAGTTATTTTAACAAATTTATTTCTATTTTGCTTCATTACATGATACTAGCAACTAGTATCATTGTAATTGACTGAACCCAAAGTTCCACATGTCAGTCTGGAATCTCAGTGGCAGTAACTTATCTCCTTCGCTCAGCTAGGCTAAAAAGCAAAGACGGCTGCTGTTTTGCTCGAGATGACAGCCGTCCTTTCATTTACAGGCTATGGCGTATTCGTATCAGTGGCTAGATGTGCCGTGGGGTGACGGAGACTTGGGTACGTAACAGAACCTCTTGTTCTTAGGCCTCGTTCTGTGTCAGGAATGGCAGTAGCAGAAGGCAGTTGTCGTATGTTGTCGTGGCTAGATTGAGCTCCTGCTAAATATAGATCTCCTCAATCCACTCTGAATAGATACATATCTACGGCAGGAGCTGCTAGTTCTGTGTTTTAAGGCATATATAACACCCTCACAACTGTTGTGTTGTACATAAGATTCTGGTTGTGGTTCTGACTCAATATGAAATGTCTGAAGACAGTGTTGTTGGTAGCCGTTGTTGCTAATGTGGCCAGTAGGTTGGTGCAGTTGTTTATGTGAGGAATTTTCAAAATGCAGTCTGCATTTCAAACTTACGGTTGAACGACTATTTTAACAATGTCCTTACTACCTTTTTGGGCCTTGAATGTGTCAGTTGCATCTGTCTGCAGGGTCAGAAAGCTCTTGGATTTCATCAAAAATATCTTAATTTGTGTTCTGAAGATAAACAAGGTCTTACGGGTTTAGAACGACATGAGGGTGGATAACTAATGAGAGAATTTTCATTTTTGGTTGAAGTTTTACTTTAAGGATTTTTAGCACAAAATTACTGCTTGCCAATTAATTAAATATTTAGCTTTTTTGAAGAGTAAAGCTGGGAGAGAATACTCTGACACTGACATGGCTTCCACTCGAACACATAATGGAAAAGACATGCTATCCAAAATGCCCCAGTAATAATAATGGAGAGCTTTACCCAGTTTTTGTAAATGGGCTTTCGTGAGGTGTCTTGTGATTTTATCCTTTATACATAAAACAATATAGCTGCCTTTATAGGAGAAGAATATTGCTTTTATTGCTTTTATACCATACTGATAAGATAGCAATCAGATTTTTACTGTGCGTTTTATGTAGTGTAATCATTTACATTTTGTATCAAAGCAACACAGGGGAATCTGTTCAAATGGCTCAACAGTTGAAATGAGATGACCTTTATTGTATCTAGAGAGTTGATCTGCTCTCATGGTAGTTGATAATGCTTTGCCATTTTCAAAAATTCCACTCACGGGCTCTCTGCTCAACAGCTGTCAATGGGCAGTGTCAAACTCCCCAGTGCTTACGCCGCTCTCACTTTAGAATGTGCTGGAAATTATATGAAGTCTGGCTGTGGCTGAGTGGGTGTAGTTAAGCTCTTGAATTACATGGTAGTGCTTTTATAAGTATTGTTGCTTAAATACAGCAGATGATGGTTGCTGTAAATTATGTTAGTGTAACATATGATAACTTTTTTGAGGGGTTGTGTTGTAGTTTGAGATGAATAGGCATGGGAAACAGTTGGATGTTAGTACATTTGTTTATTAATAAGAATAATTTGATGTGTGTTCACAGGTTCATGGGCGGATCGTTCTCCACTCCACGAAGCTGCGTGTCAGGGTCGGCTTTTGGCACTTAAGACTCTTCTCTCACAGGTTTACAAATATATGCACATACAGAAATGGAACAGAAATAGTTCAGATTAATATGTCAGCACTTTTAAAAGAAAATATGTGTTTTTTTTTTCTCCATATTACCAGGGTTACAGTGCAAATATCATCACCATTGATCATGTGACTCCACTGCATGAAGCTTGCCTGGGAGATCATGTAGCTTGTGCCAGGGCTCTCATAGAAGCCGGTGCCAATGTAAGTTACAGTTTTTAAACAGCTTATTAAGGGTTAAATTACTTAATATGCATAATTTAGAATACATATAAAGTATTTTACATATAAAATGCCATTGCTTTACCTATCAAATATTTAAATGCTTATTTTAAATAATTGATTTATAATTATATATACAATATACATACTGTTATATGTAATTTACTAAATTGCACACATTTATCATTTTAAAAACACGTGACACTACCAGTCAAAAGTTTTTTAACAGTTTTTATCAGATTCTGATGAATAGAAAGATCCAAAGACCAGCATTTATCTGAAATAAAAAGTCATGATAAAAACATTTATAATGTTACAAATGATTTCTATTTCACATAAATGCTGTTCTTCTGAACTTTTTATTTATCAAAGAAATTTGAAAAAAATATATAATAATAATATTTTTTATAATAGGTAATAATAGGTTGTTGTTGTTTTTTAGCAGCAAATCAGAATATCAGAATGATCATGTGACTGGAGTAATGATGCTAAAAATTCAGCTTTGAAATCACTGGAATAAATTACATTTTAAAATATATTCAAATAGAACACAGTTATTTTAAATAGTTTAAAATTGCACTGTTTTTGTCGTACTTTGAATCTAATAAATGCAGGCTTGGTAAATAGAAGATACTTCTTTAAAAAACATTAAATATCTTACTGTTCAAAAACTTTTGAATGGTAGTGTATGTACTTGCTTAAATGTCTGCCTTTGTATTTTTATTTTCAGTTTTTGCTGATTTACAGCTATAGCAAAAATATGATAATGTAAGTTCAAAGTTCAAAAATAATTGAACTTTAGTAGTTTTAAAGTAGAAATTTGGAACCAACTAAAAATGTATCTCAATACCGCATACTAAAATACAGCCCCTTCTGATAACTTCCCTTTGTGACAGCTAACCCCGGGGCTTCCTTAATTATTTCAGGAAAGATTTTGTGTTTTCTTCCTCTTTGTATAGTAGACGATGCGCAGACTGATCTGTTTGTGCGGATTGTGCTGTTAAAATGTTCATGGCAGGTAAATGCCACAACCATTGACGGCGTGACCCCGCTGTTTAACGCCTGCTCAGCAGGAAGTGTCACCTGCACAGAGGTGCTCTTGGAACATGGAGCAAAACCACAGGCAGAAGCGTGTCAGCCTTCACCCATTCACGAGGCCTCCAGCAAAGGTAAGCAATTCTGCTTGCCATGTAACCACTCTAGCATTTATAGCAGAGTATACAAAAATGTAAACACACATGTGGTTGTTGTGTTAGGCCGGGCAGCATGTATAGAGTCTCTCATCTCATGGGGAGCAGATGTAGATTATGACATCCCTCATCTAGGAACACCTCTCTACATTGCCTGTGTCTCCCAGCAACTCCAGTGTACACAGAAACTTCTGGATGGAGGTGAGCTTGATGGCTCTGTGCACACTTTTCCTGTTCAAACTTGGTGTATTTTTGTGTGTGGTCAGGTTATCTCACCATAGTTCTTTAGTTTTTATTTTACCCTATCATAATTAATGTGTTTTTCTTAGGAGCAAATGTGCAGAAAGGCCGTTTCCTCGACACACCACTGCACGCTGCGGCACAGAAGGACTGTCCAGAAATCATCAGATTGCTACTAGACTTTGGCGCTAACATCAGCGTTCGCAACCTGGAGCTGCAAAGGCCAGTGGAGACAGCGCCACCCAGCAGTACAGCAGAGGCTGTGCTTCTTCTTTATGAGGGTAATGTTGCTCAGTTGATTTTGACAGGAAACACAGTAGGGCTGGGTGAAAAATATCGATTTCTCGTTTCTCATTCTTACGAAACTATTTCTTTTCTTAAATCCCAAGAATCTATTAGTGTCCTATCCGTCTTATGTATTTGCTCATGCAGTGTTTCAACCATGAAAAGACGTCAATATACCACAGCTTGTAAACAATAACATAACATGACGTCACATGTACCTCAGAAAAAAAAACATATTTGGTGACCATGAACTTGTTAGTCAACTAAAATGAATAAACTCCAGAGAGAAGCATTTTGCTAAATATATGCAGCATATAGCATTCATTATAATTTTTTACTGTTCTTCAGTATTTCAATTTATTTTAAAGTTTAAATAAATCAGTCAAGATTTTATGACAGCCAAAATAATAATAATAATAATAATAATTGGAGTAGAAATATAGTTAAAATAGTAATTTAAAGTTAAAGCTAGTATTATAACTTTAATATTATAAAAAAAACTTGAGTGTTATTTAAGTGTTTGTATACAAATTAGCTAATTTTAACTTTCAATATTATAGTAATGTAGTACCAACTGACTTTCATGTATATTTTACAGCGTTGAGATTTTTTTCCTTGAAAATTTACAGTGTACTTTACCTGATATGTATCCAAAATAATCAATACTTAATCGAATAAAATCAAAGTAAGAATCATATCGCGAGTTTGTGAAGCATAATCGAATCGAATCGTGAAATTTGTGTCAAAACCCAGCCCTAAAAGAGATAGGGAATGTGTTCAGAAAATGATCCAGATTGCTTTATCCTGGATCTTCTGTAAGTTTTAAAAGCAAAGTTTATGAACTATTAAGTCGTTAAAAAGATTTTTTTTTAAGTTGGATATTGCTAATTTTAACTGTCTCTTCCTTGATAGCCACGCCGCGGTCTCTGTGCCAGCTGTGTAGACTGAGTATCCGAAACTACATGGGCCGATCCAGAATGCACCTGATTCCTCACCTCAAACTGCCTACTCTGCTTAAGAGTTTCCTCCAGTACAGATAGATTCTCTACCTCAATCCAAAAACCGCTCCCCTTTTATTTTCTTATTAAGTGCATTAATATACAAAAAGGTTAACCAGTCTTGTTTGTGACCACCAGCACACAAAAAAAGTCATGCTAGCCATTCAGTTTTCTGTTTTTTAAGAACTGATATATTTTGTGCAACTAATGAACATCACTTATATTTTTGTAAATAATATCTTCACAAGATTTTGTCAATTTTAACCTGCACATTCTTATATATATTAAAGGAGAAGTTAATTTCGAGAACAAAAATCTTAGATAATTTAGTCACCCCATTGTCATCCAAGATGTTCATGTCTTTCTTTCTTCAGTTGTGAAGAAATTATGTTTTTTTGAGGAAAACGTTTTAGGATTTCTCTCCATATAGTGGTCTTCTATGGTGCCCCTGAGTTTGAACTTCCAAAATGCAGTTTAAATGCAGCTTTAAAGGGCTCTAAACGATCCCAGCCAAGAAAGAAGGGTCTTCTAGCGAAACGATCGGTTATTTTCTAAATAAAAAACAATTTATACACTTTTTAACTTAGAACGCTTGTCTTGTCTAGCACTGTGTGAACTCTGTATTCCGGTTCAAGACAGTTAGGGTATGTCGAAAAACTCCCATCTCATGTTTTCCTCCAACTTCAAAATCGTCCTACGTCGCTGCAGAAGTACCGACCCAGTGTTTACAAAGTTAACATGCAAAGAAGATCAAACAAAAAAAGGTAAAACAGCAATTTAGAATGATTATGAAGTTTGAGGAGAAAATGAGGTGGGAGTTTTTCGACCTACCCTGTCTTGAACTAGAATACACAGAGTACATGCAAAGCTGCGTTTGAGGTTAAAAAAGTATAAATTGTAATAAAATTTTTGCTAGATAAGACACTTCTTCCTCGGCTGGGATGGTTTAGAGCCCTTTGAAGCTGCATTATACTGCATTTTGGAAGTTCAAACTCGCGGGCACCATAGAAGTCCACTATACGTAGAGAAAAATCCTGAAATGTTTTTCTCAAAAAACATACTTTCTTTGCGACTGAAGAAAGAACGACATAAACATCTTGGACGACAACGGGGTGAGTAAATTACCTGTACATTTTTGTTCTGGAAGTGAACTTCTACTTTAAGATAAGCCGCATGCCTAATATGATACATGATTTATCACAGATGAAATATTTAAGTGCATGTCAGTTTAGTGAATTTTATATTTTTTATCAAAGTAATCTAAAAAAAAAAATCCCAAAAGCACAACTCGTCAGTTTTCACAAAATCTAATGCTATCAGTATTTTCACAGCTTTCAAAGATGCATCTTGAACTGTTTTGAAAATGAAACAAAACCACTAGGAAGATTCAATCTAAAACAGTACTTTGGCTAAACATTTGCCAAAAAAAAAAAGCATGATACATAACTTGCATACAAATAAAGAATATGTAAAATTTGATGGTCTAATTGGTTTCTTTGTTTTTGCAGTTGATGCTGTAAATGTATTATTATTTCAATCCCAATTAATGAACTAATTATTTCAGTCATGTTCAGTGTAGCGCACCACTCAAGCAAAAATAAAATCATTGGATTTCTTGTACACTTGATCTTTTTATTAGCAATTATCAAACCATAGTCACAAAAAAGAAAGTAATTATCATTGACACAGTCTTGTCTGTTCTAATAACTCGCCTTGCACTTTTATGATATCATCAGTCAAAATAAACAGATGAGACACTTGGAGCATGCAGAATTTGGACCGGTCTGATGCCTGACTCTAGGATCAATATATGACATTTAACTGTCCTCTGTTGCGTATTAACAATTATCATATGAATATGCTATGTACACCCATTTTAGAGTAGTGTTCAGACATAAATTCTATAACTATATACAAATAAATACATTTCACAGTGCAATTTGATGAAAATAGTCTCTTTATCTGTATTTTCTAACATAAAACCAAACTTTTAAAAAGAATTCCTCCAAACCATTTTTAGATACTCAGCTATGTGTGACGGCCATTGCAACCGATGATTTTATTTCCTAACTTCACAAATGCATTCAAACATATAGCTATGTATTAGCAGAAATGTCTTGCCTTCTCAATCTATACGTGCAGTTTCTCAAACTTATTGCCTAAGTTCATCTAGACATATTTTGAATGTAACAGCAAGACTATCCTACTGTCCTATTAACTCTGTAAATAGTGTTGCCATACTTTTTGAACATTAATATTACACTTCTGGTCTCAGACCTGCTCTGTATACGCATTCAAAATAGTTCCTGAATGAAATGAAGTAACATTAAATAGAGATGAGGTTTCAAACTCTCAGTTCTAGTATTTGGTTCTACTAAAATAAGTTATATATTCACTAGTCAGTAAATATATTCAGTTCATATATAACAGACAACAGGCAAACAGTTTTAATGTCAAAGCAGCAAAACTAACACGTCTCTTTTTGTGAAATCAAATACACAAACAGAAATGTACAAATGAATACCCTGTAAGTCTTGAATTAAAAGAGGTCTAGATCTACAAAACATTCAGGCTGCATGATGAAAATGATCATACTCCATAATATTAGTGACAGTACCAACTAGAATTACAATCTTTGGGCTACAGATCTCAAATCTAAGACCTGAACATGACACCTAAACCTGAATACCTGAACCTGCTTATATTTTAGGATGAGGAAGAAAAGCATTAAATATCTTGCTTCATATATAACATTCATTACTGTATCTAGCATAAATCTTTCTTTACACATCTCTGCTTTGATTGGCCCGCATCAAATTAACAAGTTATTGTGTGTGACGAGAAGATATATACTGTACATATCACTCTGCTTGCCTATGTTCATAGTGCATCAGTCTCTGTGTTGCTTGTCTAAATGTTAGTGGAGAAAAAAAACATAGAACAGGGCAAATTTTGTCTAAGTAACTTGCTTCACTCAGCATGAACTTCTTGTTTACCAAACTGTTGTATAAAAGAAATATCATCGCATTTGTGCACCTGGCCTTGTGTACTGTATATCACTCGAGGAGCACTCTTGCTTTTGCTGATTCTTTGCATATAAGCTGCAATCCTGAATGAAGTAAGCACAGCATGGAACGGCAAAACCTCAAACAATGTTGATTTGAAAATAATTTAACTTTCTTTTGTTCTATGACATTCATCAAGCTTTCTGAGAGAAAACGGAAATGTTGTCACCTTTCCAGAGCCAGACCTGCAAGAATACTGCTCACATTTGTTGTATTTGTGCTCAGAAGGGGTTGAGGCGTATACCTGTCCCCAACGGAGAGAAAGGGTTTACTTTCGCCCACATCAGAGCATCATTTAGTGAAATGGCTGATTTGCCATCTTCCAAGAAGAATGCTGGACCCTGCCAGGCAAAAAAGGGCATATGTAAGTTTAGTGATATTTGCTTAATATTAATATACAAGAAACCCACCTGTATCCTGAGGCCAGTGAAGCAGGAGATCTGGACGTCGGAGTGGCTGGGCAAGTTTGAGCCAGTGACATAGTCGGGACCCTCTAGGCCCTTGATGAGCTCCTCTCTCGTCCGACTCAACAGCTGGCTGTACTCCCTTTTCTGGGCCTCAGATGCTGGACAGTACGGGAAAGTGTCTGGAATTCTGTGTATGTGTAGAGAGACAAAAAGGCTCAATCCAACATTTTATGATACAACAGCATAATGTGAGAATCACTCTCATGTCCTTCCAAACCCTGTAAGACCTTTGTTCATCTTCGGAACACTAATTAAAATGTTACTGATGAAATCCAATAAACTTCTGACCCTGTATAGACAGAAAAGCAACTTTTCTTGCTCCAGGTACAAGGCCAAGAAAGGTGGTAAGGACAACCTTAAAATGTCCATGTGACAACAGTGGTTCAACTGTAATGTTATGAAGCGACGAGAAAAAACGGTGTTTATTAAGCGCACAAAGAAGATGAAGGAAACTAGCCTTTTAATAAATCCACACAAAGGGTATATCCACAGGCAGGTACACACATAATCCACAATAGACATCTAATACTGGACAAGAGAACACAGGACAGATTAGAACTTAAATACTAAAGCAAACAAGGATAGTTAATAGAACACTGGTGAATCAATTGCCGAAATTAAAGGAGAGACAGAGACTATGTGAAGGAACACATGAGGGAAGAAAACAAACTAAAAATCCCAGTGGTGTGACCTTGCGCCACAGGAACAACAAAAGGCGGGACAGAGACTTAGGAGTGGATGTGGGATGGTGATAGGGGACTGCGAATGGTGGGTAGACAACAAGGGTGGTGTTGACAGAGGGAGGAGCCACAAAGGAATCCGCAGGAACCACGGTGGACCAGATGAAGGGAGGAGCCAGGACGGAGAAAGAAGAAGCCGAAGCAGATCAGATGGAGGGAGGAGCCAGGAGAGAAGACTTAAAGGCCTTGGTGCAGGAGGCGCCAGGCAGGACCCAGGCCTTAGCTATGAAGGCGATCCACAGTGGAGTCGACAGAGGGAGGAGCCATGGTGGAGGAAGGGCTGATGGCTCCAGAGGGTCGACCGACGGCAGCTGAGCAGGTGGTAGTGGAGCCCAAGGCGGAGATGGAGAGCTGATGAGCCAGGGTGATGCAGAGGATCCAGAGGGCCAAGGCGGAGGTAGGGATCCAGAAGGCCGCGGTGGAGCCGGAGCGACAGAGGACCAAGGTGGAGCTGGAGGAGAGGAGGAGCCTGACAGAGCCGAAGGGACGAGGTGTAGCCGGAGGAATGGAGTACTGAGGCGGCGGATGGTCAACGACTGACCATGGTGGAGCCGGATGGACGAGGGAGCCCAGCAGAGCCGATGGACTGATGGGCCATGGTGGAGAGGAGGGAGCTAGGAGCAATGGTGGAGCCTATGGGTTGACGGGCCGAGTCTAGGACTCCGAGGCCGGAGGCTGAGACAAGGGATCCTCCATCCCTGACACCAATGCACATTGACAGACCCACGGTAAACCCACCGCACAGATGGTGGCCTGAGGGTGAGCTGAGGGGCTGACAGGAAGTAGCAGTGCCAGCGCTGAAGAAGCAGGGATAACAGGAGGAGGCAGGACAGGGAGGATGGGTGGGAATTTATAAGCGTCAGGGCTTTCTGAGATGGTTTGTGCTGCCCACACACACTAAATTGCAACTTCCAACACCAGGAGCACAGCGGAAAGGGGAATGACTGCTGTGATCTCGACAGGACAGACAGACAGTTTGGGGCAGATAGATAGTTCCTAATATGGTGGGGGGAGAATGGGCATGTCTGCATATAAATCTGAATTTCAGTAAATACAGTCTTCAGAGTCCAGTACCAGCTCACCCTCAGCGTTGGTGCAGTGGGTGGGGCTTTATTCTACGCCCACACGCTCCCTTGCTTCTTCCGTTGTAGTACAGTACCGTTGCTGTCGATGCAGGGTCAGGAAGCTCTCAGATTTAGTAAAAAAAAAAAATATCGTGTGTTCCGAAGATGAATGAAGGTCTTATGGGTTTAGAGCCATATGAGGGTGAGTAATTAACAGTTTTTTATTTTTGGGTGAACTAACCCTTTGAAATACTGACTAGGTAGGTATATTATGAATTAGAGTAATATATTGTGGTACAGACTTGAGGGCATATGTGCAGTTTCTCCAGGCGTCCAACTCTATAGACAACTGCTTTATCTGCAATGGCACAGCCACCTCTCTCCTCTTCAGCAGCTGACTGAGGGAGAAAGACAGAGAGGAAGACATTAACTGCGATCACCATTAATTGAGTTACTCAATATAAATCCAAGTTAACGTACCTTGTGTATTCATACAGTGCTGGCACTATACTTGAATACTGTCTCCCAATGGCTAACAGTGCACCAGTGTACCCACAGAGAATAAGCAACTCATTGCGTTCTCTAGCCAAAGACAGAGAGAGACAGATAATGAGATGACCACAGAATGAAAGCTACTATAAATGACACCACTGACAGATGTTTTCGAGGGAAGGTCACTGACTTACTCACTACACTTTGAAAGAATAAGACGGTCTGTTCTGATGTAGCTCAGCAGGTCTAGGATGTGGTACACAGAGTTCACCGTCCAGTCAGGAGAGCTCATCTGCTCTATTAAGGGGAGAGAGAGAGTCAGTAATCAACTGTTGGCTGTAATAAGAACTTTTCTCCAAGGCAACAATTGCACCTTTGGATAACAGAATCGTGTGTCATCATCATAATTTGCTTATTGTTTTTAGTTAAAAGGTCTACACTAAAAAAGGCAACTAGCAGTTTTGGGAAGGTTACCCTATATACCCTATATAAAATGCAATAATTAGTGTAACTATTTCAATTACTTTGTTAAAGTAATGGCGCTGATTACATTTGATTACTTTTGCTACACTATGTATGCAAACTGCATAGTGTGTAGAATGAGCGTGTGCTGGAAATAGCACCGTGATGAAATATGAAGTTGTCTCCAAGAAACTCACCTTTGACATACGTGATCCCTATGGGAAGAGCTTTTTCTGGTTCTGGGCTCAGGAGGTAATACTTTACTGCTTGGAAGATTTCTCCCTCAGTATGTGCATTTTCAGCAAGTTCTTTACATTCCTCTAAAGTCGGTAGACCACACTGAAAAAATTAAATTAATTATTATAAATGCAAATAATAAACATTATATATTCTAGTTTTTCACAGTCAATGCATAAATTATTTTTCTTGCGTTAATGTTGAACATTAGGACGTGTGAATGAAGTAGTTACTTTTTCGTGCAGGTCATTGATTTCGGCTGAGCTGCCAGGGTAGAAGGCACACAGTTTGGCTAACAAGATCTCATTATCAGGGATCATCTTAAGTAATCTGGCTGCAAGATCCCTGGGAAGTAGAAGACACAAATCAGCATGAGTTAAACACAGAGAAAAAGTGGACAAACACGCCATTCATTCTTTGGAACACAAAAAGTGAGTTTTGGGATATTTTAGCTGTAAACAAACTGAGGACTGTCAAAAAGCATCAAGCATCATGGAAAAATATCATAACAGTAGTCTAAATGACTCTTTAGACTCTTCTGAATAAATACACTACTGTTGTTTAGGGTCAGTATGTTTTCTTTCTTTTTTTTGTGGAAAGAAATTAATACTTTATTTGGCAAGGATGTAAAAGCACCTATCACAATTGACAGTACAGCCTTTTACATTTTACAAAAAGTGCTTTTGCACACCATTCTGTAATTCTTAAATAAAAATGTATCATGGTTTCCACAAAAATATTAAGCAATCAACCATGATGCGATAAATAATTGATAAGAAAACTGACAAAAAGTGATACGAAAATTACTTAACCACTAAATCAGCATATAAGAATGATTTCTGAAAGATTGTATGATAATATTGACTGCTGAAAATTCAGCTTTTCCATCACACAAAATAAATTACATTTTAAAATGTATTTTTAAGTTATTTTAAAATTATATATATTTTTTTACTTGATGTTATGTCAAGGAAAAAAATAATGTTTTTGATCAAATAAATGCAGCCTTGGTCAGCATAAGTGACGTAAAAAACAAATAAAAATGTCCACTAACCTTACACTTTTGAATGGCAGTGTATGAAAGTTTTGAGTGAAAAGCAGTTTAGGATATTATTCACTGATACTTCATTCTGCATCACTTTTGAAGCTCTACAATCGCTATAGTCTTTCACTTTAATTTTTTTAATTGAAAAAATGTGATATACTGTCCACTTTTTGTGTTCCAGAAAAAAAAGCAGTCAAAGAGTTTAGGAATAACATGACTGTGAGTAAATGATGAAAGGATTTATTTTTGGGAGACCTATTCCTTATAAAGTGGCACGTAGGAATAGCATACATCAACAGATAGTTATATTAAAAATGAGTAGTTAAAGCTGAATGAATGCATTGAAAAATGGCAACAGATGAAAACTTAATGGGGCATCGCAACTCAGTTATGATTTTTTTAGGATTTATTAGTATTAGGAAATATATTCTAAATAAGCATTTAGGCATATGAACCAGATGTACATAACAAAATCAAAATTGAGTGACACAAGAGGGGCACAGAAAATACCTGTATGCCACAGATGGAAAGCTAGAGAGAGATGGAAATGAAAAATGTAACAGGTGTGCAGTAAGGATGACTATCAGAATCATGTCAACACTTCTGTACATGACTGATGATAAAAGATGGGCTGCATTTAGAGGAAACTGTGCAAACTAATTCAGAGGAAATGTGACTCAATGTGATATTTTTAGTAGTCTATGATTTAGAACAAAAACCTGGTTCCCTTTTTCAGACTCGATTTTAAGAAGAGATGCACTAGTGTCATGGATCAGTTTTATTCTTACCAGGTGGCAGTGGTCATGTATTTCCTGGCCAAGAGCTCCAGAACGTAGTGGGTGGCTTTACTGGCTGATTCTCCCAGGACTGTGCCCACACACACTGCCAGCTCCAGCTCATTGCCTCTGATCAGAGATGCCATAGCCAGCTGACACAAGGAGATAAAAAAAACTATTTTATCCTTACCTAAACACTCATATAACATTGACCTAACATTTACTGTCAGCCAATCAGACAAAGGTTACAGTTTCATAACAACAGAAACAGAAATACATTTAAAGGAGAAGTCCACTTCCAGAACAACAATTTACAAATAATTTACTCACCCTCGTCATCCACAATGTTCATGTCTTTCTTTCTTCAGTCGTAAAGAAATTATGTTTTTTGAGGAAAACATTTCAGCATTTTTCTCCATATAATGGACTGATATGGTGACCCGATTTTGAACTTCCAAAAGCCACAGTTTAAATGCGGCTTCAAACGATCCCAAATGCGGTTGTAAACGATCCCAGCTGAGAAAGAAGGGTCTTATCTAGCATAACAATCGGTTATTTTTTTCATACAAAAAATAATACAATTTATATACTTTTTAATGCCAAAAGCTTGTCTTGTCTTACTCTGCCTGGACTGTTTTTGTTCTGGTTCATGACAGTTAGGGTGTGCCGAAAAACTCCCATCTCATGTTCTCCCTCAACTTCGAAATTGTCCTATATTGCTGTTTTACCTTTTTTGTTAAGGGTGTTTGATCTTTGCTCGTTCACTTTGCAAAGACTGGGTCGGAACTTTTGCAGCGATGTAGGATGATTTTGAAATGATTTCTGAAGTTGAGGGAGAAAATACGGTCTGAGTTTTTCGACATACCCTATTGCCCCATTAACACAGGGCGTCAGCGTTAATGCTTCTCATTTACTTTGAATGGAGTGACGTCAAGGGTTGCCGATATGAATTATGGGTCCGTTGCGTCGCGTCACTGGCGTTGCTCGCGACAGAAGTTAAAAAATGTTCAACTTTTCAAGCGCCAATGCAGGCGTCAGCCAATCAGATCGACTTATGCAAATATACTAGTGCAGACTCTGGCCAATCAGCGCGAAGCTTCAGATACGCCCTCCATGAAGCGTTAACACTGACATGCAGTGTGAATGGGGCGTAACTGTCTTGAGTCAGAATACACAGAGTTTAGGAAGAGAAAGGCAAGATGAGCGTTTGAGATTTAAGTTGTATTTTTATGAAAATAAAATCGTTTCGCTAGATAAGACCCTTCTTCCTCGGCTGGGAT